>JANAVB010042955.1:0-66111 GCA_029216955.1 Iris pallida
TTGGTGGTGTTGGCCCTCGCATTGCCATATCGTGAATACGAATGCCAAGGGACGGTGCTGTTGTTTGGGGCGCTACTCCCCCTCCTCCTTCAATCTGACTGTGGGATCTCTTCTGATCTCCAGTCCTTGCTGCAAGCCTCTGAATGGTGATCTCATGCCTTCGGGTTGCCGTTAATACCTCATCAAAAGTCTAGTAATTGTGCCCCTCTATCAATTGCAAGAGCTCAAGATGAAATCCTTGCTGAAATCTCATAGCCCTCTGGCTCTCTGTTGCTACCATCTCCGGGGCGAACCTTCTCAATCTGCAGAACTCTGCTGCATAAGCATCTACTATCTTGTCAGCCTGTTTGACGCTGATAAACTTCTGTTGTAACTCAAACTGTGCCACAACTTTATAGTACTTGGTCTTGAACCTTGCAGTAAAATCATCCCAAGCAACAGGACGTCTGATGCCCACTTCCTCTAATTCCCACCAATCACGTGCGAGATCATGAAGTAACAACTTCACTTGATCCACACGTTCTTCTGCTGGTACCTTAGCTGCTGTCAAAATAGCCTCAATATCCTTAAGCCATGCATCTGCTGAGATGGCATCTTCCGTGCCCTCGAAACGGCGGGGTTTGAACTTGCAAAATCTAGTTGATGCTCCTGAATCTGGCCTCGTCCCTCTCTCCAAAGCCGTCTGTAACCCTTGGTTGAGTAGTACATTTTGCTCTTGCAACTGAACGTGCATGCGCTGCTAGGCTAACATCTGATGTTGCTGAGTAGCCATCATCCCTCTCATGATCTCCAGAAGGGCCGGTGTGTCCACTTCCACAGGGGTAGGTGGAACTATTGGCGGCGTTGGAACCTTCGGATACTGCGGTCCAGCTGCTGGTTCCACTATCACTTCTTCTTGGATAGTCTCTTGAGGTAGTACTGGCCCTTGTTGCTGACCAACAGGGTTAAGTTGCCCATGTTGTCCTTGTTGTTGCTGTCCAGTCCTGACAGATGCGGACGAAAGGCCCCTAAGAAAAGGGACAAGAGAGCAATCAAACGATCGGAGATGAAGGATCAATGAAGTCGAAGGATACCGGAATGTCAAGCTAGAATCGAGAGTAACGAATCATGAGATCAAGGGAGAACATGTGTGATTGAGACATCCTATAAATAAAACACCCCACAAGTCTGAAATCAGACCTGCATGGGCCACCACTAAAACCTTGTCACGCCCCAGAACCAGAATGCTGGAGAGCGGGGGAGTAAGGAACCCACTCGAGTCCTCCTGCGACCATTCCTCTAGTATTGACCATCTTGGAGGTAGAAATAAGCTGAGTCCTTGGGGACCGGCTCTAAATCTGGCCATGCAAAACCAGAGAGGTTAGACCTCTAATAGCAAGTACCGTAAGGAAGCACATTATGAGGAATAAAACCAGTAAAAAAATGATAAATAGATCTCTGCTCGCTACTAGGATTCACATAACATCACGATACTTCGAACCAACCTCCCAACCAAACAAGGACAGAAGTTGGCCCGTCATGTCCTGACAATCTGATCATCTCAGTTAGGTGACAGAGTAGATACAGTACACAAACAAATCAATTTAAGATGGCCATTCAACTACTACGGCTTGCTACGGTGAGATCCAAGTTATCCTGGAATTATGTAATAAGGATTCCTCAGTTCTTACTATGTGCAAGCAAGGCTAGTCTATCCAGTCAATCAATTGCGCCAATCATGAACTAGACGAGGCCCAGCGGGACGTCCGTCATCAATATACAATTATACAATAAATAATATAAGCAGATATCGCTCCCTGCCCGTGTGGCAGATTTGTAGTATCTGTGGGAACCAGCCGGCCTGTCGGACAATAATAGTCCCAAAGAGGGCTGCCATGTAAGAACTCGGGAATCCATTCTCTCCATGCGATCATTATTTTATTTAACTTAATAGCCTCTATGTTAAGAGAAATCCCATGCCGTGGATCATGGTCATTCAAAATGAGTACTTTCGTACAAGCACGATATGCACAACTCTACAACGATACCCGTGCGGTTAGGTTGTAGGTCTTACATAGCGTAATACAACAATCAAAACTAACCACGGAATAATCATGCCTTGACCATAAAGTACACATGCTGCTTTGTATAATAAATAAATAAGTTGAAGCCTACATGTATCTATGTGCCAATATTCGGGATCGACTAATCGATTACCATAGTTCATCATATGAACGTGTCTCATTCATTCCATTCAATAAGACGACTAGCCAGTCTCTTAGTTCCAACTAGAAACGCATGATTAATCATAAATCAAGATAATAATTAATGTTAATTAATGCCAAGATAATAATTAATGTTAATAAATGCCAAGATAATCAATCAATGTCAATCAATGTCAATTCGGGACAAGAATCGGCCAAAAAGGCATTAGGGCCAGAGTTCATGCGGCCAGAAATTTATTGGTTTATGCGGCTCAAGATAATTTAGTCTATGCGGCTGAACTGCGACAAGAAGAACAATCTTATGCGGCTAGCGGCAAGCAGAAGTATATGCGGCTGCGGCTGCTAAAGCCATACGGCTGGAAAAAGTGCCATGCGGCCAGGATTAACCATACGGCCAGGCCGCTCATGCGGCTGGGGATGGTAAATCACATGCGGCTGAAATGACAAAGCCTGTGGCTGAGAATATGCATATGCGGCTCGGGATATGGAAGTCACATGCGACTGGGAATATAAAAGTCACATGCGGCTGGAAATCACCAAGCCTATGCGGCTGAGATGTCATGCGGCCATGCGGCTCGGAATGTTGAGCTTTATGCGGCTGGAATGACTGAATGCATATGCGGCTGGATGAGTACATACGGCTGGATGAATACATGCGGCTAAGAAACTAACAAGTCATGCGGCTAGGGACGGGAAGTTTCATGCGGCCAGAATTAACAAAGCCTTATGCGGCTAAGAAAGTAATCGCTTATGCGACAGAGAGATCATGTGCTCATGCGGCTCGGAATGCAACATGTTTATGCGATCGAGAACTAAATGGTTCATGCGGCCAGAAAGTGCCATGCGGCTGGGGAAGACTTGCCGCATGAAAACTCATGCGGTCAAGCACTGTTCTTCTTCTCCAATTCCAAGAACAGAACCATGGAAGCCTTTGTCTCCAAGCTCTCTAAATCCTTCATTCCAAGCCCAAATCTGGACTTCCATAGGTCAAAATAGGGTAGAACAAAATTTTCTACAACATGGAACCATCAAAATTTAGAAATAATAAAGTTAGCTAGATCAAAACCTAAGAAATCCGAAAATGTATTAAGCTTAGATCTACATGAAGTGAGCCATAGAAATTAAAAATACAAAGTACTAAAGTATCTAGAAGCAAAAACAGAGATTCATCAAGAAGCAAGTTGGCACTTGCCTATGCGGCTAGATAGGTGGGGAGAGAGTTTATGAGGAAGAAGAAGAGTAAAGGTGAAGTAATAAAGAGAGAGAAAGGGAAAGGGGGCTTTAAATGAAGGAGTGGTGGTAGGTGGGAAGCTGGGTTTGTTGAACCAACCAAGGCCAGAAAAATAAACCAACTCGGGCCGAACTCAGAAGCAAAGCAGAAGTAAAATACAGAAAGATAATTAACGGGAAATTAAAAGAATTTAAATACAGAACAATACATGATAAATATTAAATAAATACATTCAAGCGGTACACGTATTTAAAATATGTATTCCGGGAACGGGAAGTGACATCGGTCCCGCTACTTGGGAGTCTCGTTAAGTCTCGATAGAAAGAAGGAAAGCATGGTCATGGTTAAGGAAGGTCTTGATAGATTGAGTTGAGTCTGCATGATCATTGGACAACTTGTCGACAAGGTGTAGTCTTCTCGAATGATCGCCGGGGCATCGGGATCATGTCGGCTCGGAGGAAGCGAGACGGCTCAAAACAGGATGCCGGATAACCGCATGGGAGTATCGGCGCTTCCGGGGCTAGCTACCCGTGGAAGGGCGGTCCGATATCCCGCTGAGCCGAGTCCATGATAGCTTGACATTGCTAGTGACCACTCATGTAGATGGGACGACAGAATAGCGGCAAACCGCGTGTATACCTTTGGATTGGGTCTAGAACTGGAATACAGGTCTAATCGGTAACACAATGTCTGGGCCTAAGATTGGACTGCAGTATAGGCACCGTACTTGGCACGATAGGTGGCATCGGGATGTTCATGAAGTCGATATTATATTTCACAAGTCTTGTCTAAGTTAGTTTATGAGCCGAACAGGAAGACCGTAAGGCGGTAGCATGGCTAAGTCTTGATAAGTTGTGAGGCACGGCCTCAATCTTGATGCACGAACATGTCTAAGCAAAGTCTAGAGGTACGACCTGTACGAGTCGTTCCCTTGACGTCGTTGGCACAAGAATTGGTCTAGAGGTACTTGAGTTTAAGTGAAAGTCTTGGCACGATCGAGTTCGCATAAGTTGCTCCTCGGCGAAGCACTGTCTCGAATATGTTAAGTTGCGAATAGAGTATGGCACGATCCTGCCGTCCCGAGTTGAAGTTTGGTCAAGTACCTAAGCGATGAGATACTGCCTCGATCGAAATACACGTTGGCATTATCACACGACCATGTCATTGCGATATCAAGTATCAGCCAAGGCGTCGTAGTCTTAAAACTGATCCTAAGACAAGACTAGAAAGACAATCGTAAAGGGACTTGTATTGCACAAAGTAAATGAACGTGTCGGTTTTGTATGGGTGGGCGAGGAGCTCACTCCACCAGTACAGTTGAGTACTGACACCCATACAGTTTTTATGTGCAGGCACAGTTAGACGCTCGTAGTACGGAGCTCGCTTAGATGCGTCGAGGTACGGAGTTTCTTGGCGACTTGAAGCGTGCAGCCGCGTGAACTCAAGACTTATACAGGACATAATGTATGGACATCGCCTTCCGAAGTTTCTGCTGCCTCAAGCATTGTAATCGAGAGATGAAAGAGAGAGCAGAGTGACTTGTAAAATGAGAAAAAAGTGAGCACGAGAGACTTGTAATCAAGGCCTTACGCCCATTGTACTATCATTGTTCAATATCAATAAAGAGTTCTTTTGAATAACTTGTGTTTTGCCTTTAAATTTTTGCTACATGTTCAATGTTTCTGTTTGGGACTTCTGTACGACGACCCCGTCGTCACCGATGTAATCGACCGTTATGAAACTGCCTTGCACGAGCACAATTTAGGCTCGTACGACATCACACCTTAGCGAGGACGATCGCTCCTACGGGAGCGGGGCGTGGCATAATGGTATCAGAGCACGACTTTACGTCCTTGAACTTCACGTCGAATTTTTCAGTTTTGAAAGCTCATTATTGAAAAAGAAGTGTGCGCTCTCTCTCAAATGTCCCTCCGCATGTCCATACAATAAGTCTAAATATTTTTAAAAGCTCGTACAAGCGTTCAACCAAATGCATCGATAGGCGACGGCCTTTGTGCCGAACGATGTTAAACTTGACTCGATAAAAAATACGTACTAAGTTAACATATCGCGTGCGTGCCTAAATAGTACTACGTCGACCTTAGCAAGTGAGCATGTAGACTCGAATATAGTCCGCACGGGATAGCTATGCATACGGCCTTTTGGCTAAGTTGTGTCGCATGTCGCACACCTCGACTTTTTGGTGCAAATGAGTCACGAGCAATATTAGGTATCGCTCGGTCGGAAATGGAAATACACTTGGAGTGTATATCGATAGGAACGCTATCGAACTGACGCTTAGGCATGCAAGGAAGACTGGTTTAGATTTTTGAAAAATAGTGTGAACGACTTAGTGCTTCGGTACGACGTGAGCGATTACGCTAGAGATTCGTCGAACGAATCAGAAGGATGTCTTAGCGAGTGATGCGAACGTGATTGAGGACTAGATCGGATGGCTTGAATCCTAATTGGTGTATGGTTTGTCTTGGAAATCATTCGAGCAAAAAATCAAGGATTAAGAGTAACAACAAGTATGTCGACAAGGCGATGTGATCGCGCAAAGCCTTAGAACGCGTCACGCATAGTTGGTCGTGACTTCGTATGTCTCGAATGAGATGTCGTTCGAACAACTTGTGAATGAGCAACACGAGTTAGAAAACGATTCGGAACGATGAATAAAAGTGAATGTCTTGGTCGAGGAAATCTAGTAAATCACACGTACGATTTCGGATTGAATCAAATGAAATGTGACTTGAGTTTTGGTCAACGATCTTAAAACTAGCTTGAGAAATAGAGATCAAACTTGATCTTGAATATCGAGAAGATTGTGCAATATCTAACTCGGATAATAGCATCAGTCGCACGACTCGAAATTGATTGCAAAGAAAGATCGTCAGGTTACACATATCGTCGATGGTATTGAGGCGTATCAAAGATCGATATGCGATAACTCGGGGGTACTCTGACTCGGCGAATGACGATCGTGCAAATGTCATTGTTTTGATGGATGCTATACTTGGGATGTTGAAATGTGTCGAGGAAAAGATAAACTTGGCTCGAGGATTTTCTGGTTGAACGAATAACAAACGGACTATCGAACTGAGATCTTGGCTTGGATGAAAATGAAAATTTTGGATTTGCTTCGTTGACAACCATAATGTTGACGTCTTTGTCTTATGCGAGCGCAACTCCAGCCTCGCACATGCGTCGTACCGATTAGGGCGATCACTCCACGTGAGCGCTGGTATGGTAATTCATACAGCGGGGGTGATTGAACTAGCATGACGTGGCAATTTGTGTGCTTCGACTTGTGGTTTGACACGAAGGTGGACTCGGAAATGACTTAGCGTGCGTGACGGTCGAATTTGAGGATTGTGTAGGTCCAATCTGCGTATCGAGAATGAATTAGTCTGGACTCAAACAAGAGTAACGCTCCGATGAGAATGATTATTCTGCGGAAGCGTTGCATGGTGATTCATGAACCACCATAGATAATCAGACTCGCGTGAGATTGGGGCATAAAATATTGTCTAAGCTAGACGACCTCGTGATCGAATACATGAATTGGTTAGAATTGGTAATTTGAAATAGATTCGAATATATGCAACGAGTGCCTTGATGAGAATTAAGTGATCGTGCTCGATATTTTAAAATCTGAGTGACGCAAGCTTGGGTAGAAAATCATGTGCTATCAACTTTGGTTTGACCCTAGGATTGGGGTCAGTGTTGGCATTATTGTTAGAGAACTATGATTCTAATCCTGACATTGACTTAGCCTTGAGAATGGCCTAGCGGTTAGGCGAGACGCCCCTGTTTCAAGAGTTATCAATCGAAAGATTGATCTTGAGGATTGGTATGAATGGATAGTATGAATCACGAATATAGGAATACCCCTCACGAGATTCGGTTGACATACATATATTTTAGGGATACTTGAGTATGTGCACGATACGACTCGAGTGAGAATAAAGAATTCTCTATCATGCGGCTTGGCCGAATGCATGTATTTTGGGGACGCCTGGAATGCATGCACGATCCAACCAAGTGATACGTTGAGTTCAAGGAAGACATGAGGAATAGAAGAGTGTCGAGAATTTGAGATCGTGTTAAGGAAAAAGATTGATAGTCGTGCGAGCGTGGCTCAGAATCGAAGAAACGCGTAGGCGGAGTGTGTACGATAAATCATGGCGCGCCCCGCACGACTGTTATAGTTCCGTGTCTAAGCACGATTAAGTCTTGGCCATAGAAATGGTAGGATGGCTTGCCTTCAGGAAAGTCTCGAGGACGAGACTTGTTCTAAGTGGTGTATGTTGTAGTGCCCCGTCCCGCAAAGTCAATCGGAGGAATCGAAATGCCGACGGCGTTCGGAATTAGCCTTGCAACGGCTGCTCTAAGGCTCGCTCGGTCGAGGCGACTCCTCGCTCAGGTGGGGTAGTTTCGGTGAACTTGCCTCATCTTAGCCTTCACATAATAATTCGTATATTTTCAACTTGCACAAGTATGCTAATATAAAAGCTATGAACGCACATAGCTAAGGAAATAATTCCGACGGGTCGATAATTGCTAGAACATGGAAAAGGTCCCACGGCCGTCTTAGAAGTGTGTTCAGCATGCTTTCAAAGTGACACTCGAATCCTTCGTCCCGTGGCTTGGGAGAAGGAAGTTGGCCTAAGTTGATAAGTTGTCCTGTTACTTGAATTGGCCTAAGTCATAGGCATCGCCGCGTGAATGCTTAAAAATGCATGCACGGTCCCGTCGTCCAAGGCTCGACGTAGCCTTCGCACTTCCCGTAGTTTAAGTCGTCTTGTACGGCTTGTTGGCTTAAGTCTAGGCACCCGAAAAATTGGTTGTTCAAGTCGAACGCGTGCATGGCCCGTCCTCTCGATACGAAGCTCGGCGTAGCCTTTACAAGTCGAGTCGTTGCCCGAATAAGTTAGACAAGTGTTGTGCTGGGCTATCAAAGCCATTTCTAGCACCGTCCCGTTCTAGCTGCGGTTGTCAAGTCGTGTAGTCCCTTGAGAACAAGGCTCGTCATATAAAGTATATGACTTGAGCGATAGCGTCTCCTAGAGAACCAGGTCTGTCTAAGGCACGAGCCACGGTCGGTTTGGTGAAAAATATGCCACGGACAAAGAAAGTCCACGCGACTGGTTGTCGTCGAGATCGGTCCTGCTACTTGGGAGTCTCGCTAAGTCTTGATAAGTCCCGCACACGAGATCGGTCCCGCTACTTGGGAGTCTCGCTAAGTCTTGATAAGTCCCGCACACGAGATCGGTCCCACTACTTGGGAGTCTCGCTAAGTCTTGATAAGTCCCGCACACGAGATCGGTCCTGCTACTTGGGAGTCTCGCTATGCCTCGAAAAGAAACACACGAGATCGATCCCGCTACTTGGGAGTCTCGTTAAGTCTCGATAGAAAGAAGGAAAGCATGGTAATGGTTAAGGAAGGTCTTGATAGATCGATCGAGTTGAGTCTGTATGGTCATTGGACAATTTGTCGATAAGGTGTAGTCTTCTCGAATGATCGCCGGGACGCCGGGATCATGTCGGCCTGGGGGAAGCGAGGCGGCTCAAAGCAGGATACCGAATAATCGCATGGGAGTATCGACGCTTCCGGGGGTAGCTACCCGTGGAAGGGCGGTCCGATATCCCGTCGAGTCGAGTCCATGATAGCTTGACATTGCTAGTGACCACTCATATAGATGGGTCAGCAGAATAGCGGCAACAGAAAGACCGCAAGACGGTAGCATGGCTAAGTCTTGATAAGTTGCGAGGCACGGCCTCAATCTTGATGCACGAACATGTCTAAGCAAAGTCTAGAGGCACGACCTGTACGAGTCGTTCCCTTGACGTCGTTGGCACAAGAATTGGTCTAGAGGTACTTGAGTTTAAGTAAAAGTCTTGGCACGGCCGAGTTCGCATAAGTTGCTCCTCGGCGAAGCACTGTCTCGAATATGTTAAGTCACGAATAGAGTATGGCACGATCCTGCCATCCCGAGTTGAAGTTTGTTCAAGTACCTAAGCGATGAGGCACTGTCTCGATCGAAATACACGTTGGCATTATCGCACGACCATGTCGTCGCGATATCAAGTATAGTCCAAGGCGTCGTAGTCTTAAAACTGATCCTAAGGTAAGACTAGAAAGACAATCGTAAAGGGACTTGTATTGCATAAAGTAAATGAACCTGTCGGTCTTGTATGGGTGGGTGAGGAGCTCACTCCACCAGTACAGTTGAGTACTGACACCCGTACAATTTTTATGTGCAGGCACAGGTAGAAGCTCGTGGTGCGGAGCTCACTTGGAAGCGTCGAGGCACGGAGTTCCTTGGCGACTCGAAGCGTGCAGCCGCGTGGACTCAAGACTTATACATGACATAATGTATGGACATCGTCTTCCGAAGTTTTTGCTGCCTCAAGCATTGTAATCGAGAGATGAAAGAGAGAGCAGAGTTACTTGTAAAATAAGAGAAAAGTGAGCACGAGAGACATGCAATCAAGGCCTTGCTTCCATTGTAATATCATTGTTCAATATCAATAAAGAGTTCTTTTGAATAACTTGTGTTTTGCCTTTAAATTTTTGCTGCATGTTCAATGTTTCTACTTGGAACTTCTGTGCGACGATCCCGTCGCCGCCGATATAATCGGCCGTTATGAAACTGCCTTGCACGAGCGCAATCTAGGCTCGTGCGGTATTACGTCTTAGCGAGGACGATCGCTCCTACGAAAGCGGGGCATGACAAGTACATCTTGCCAAATATTGGACAAATGTTATTTTGTTTGTTCTAAACTCTTCCTTATATGATTCTAAGCATCTTTAGAACTTAGAATTTTTTATTTTGGCAGATAAATTTTTGTAGATCTAAGTTTATAGCCTTTTCGATTTTTTTGGGTTTTGTTCTACTGAACTTTATTATTTTCAAGTTCTGATTGTTCTATATTGTAGAGAATTCACTTTTACCCAAAATAGACCTTTGAAAAGTTAGATTTTGACTTATTTTGAGGAAGTTATGGCCAAAATAAGATTTGGACATCTTCTATGTTCATCTGTCCTGATTCTGGCAGGGACGATGAATAGTGCTGCAGGGATGAATAGTGTCACATTGATGTATAGTATCGCAGGTATGAATAGTGCTACACAAATAAATAGTGCCGCATGGCTTACATAGTACCGTAGGCTTGCATAGTACCGCATGGCTTGCATAGTGTCGCAGGCTTGCATAGTGCCGTATGGATAAATAGTACCGTAGGCTTACTTAGTGTCGTATGGATGAATAGTGCCGTAGGCATGAATAGTACTGCATGGATGAATAGTGCCGCAGGGATGAATAGTGCCGTATGGATGCATAGTACCGCAGGCATGAATAGTACTGCAGGGATGAAAAGTATTACATGGCTTGCAAAGTGCCGCATGGCTTACATAGTACCACAGGCTTGTATAGTGCTGCATGGATGAATAGTCCCGTAGACTTGCATAGTATCGCATGGATGAATAGTACCACAGGTATGAATAGTACCGCATGGATGAATTGTGCCACAGGAATGAATAGTGCCACATGGATGCATAGTGCCGCAGGCATGAATAGTGCCGCATGGATGAATAATACCGTAGGCTTGCATGGTGCCGCATGGATGAATAGTGTCGCAGGCATAAATAGTGTCGTATGGATGAATAATACCGCAGGCTTGCATAGTGCCGCATGGATGAATATTATCGTAGGCCGTATAGTGCCGCAGAATGCCGTATAGTGCATATTTTGGCTGTTTTTGGCTGTTTTATGTCCTACTTGGCTGATTTGTGCCCAGAATTTCTTCCAACTCCCAACATGAAAGTTGTATAACTTTTTCTTGGCTTCAAGAATATGTTACCAACTATTTTATGCAAGTTTCTTTCATTCTTGATATGGAGCTTATAATTGTATTGCATGTTTTCTATCTCGACCTAAATTGCGACGACCCTACTTAATAGCTTGATATTTCTTTAATAAATGAATTTTTTAACATGATTTGATAAAATGGTACAGTTAGAGAATGATTGTACCCCTCTCATACCCTTAACACTAGCACAGATTTAATTGGTATTTTAGGCCAAGTAGTTATCTCATTTATTCCTTCTCTTATGTTATGATACACCTTTTATCAAGATCTATCTACAAGCTTTCTTACGTCTATGATTGCTTAACATGATAGTGACCCATTGTGGGGCACTCATGATTTATGTCTTCCTTCTTTTGCTTAACATGATAGTGACCCGTTGTGGGGCACTCATGATTTATGTCTTCCTTCTTTTGCTTAACATGATAGTGACCCATTGTGGTGCACTCATAATGTATGTCTTTTTTCTTTGCTTAACACGATAATGATCCGTTGCGGTGCACTCAAGTCACATGTCATTTCTTTGCTTAACATGATTATGGCCCGTCGTGGCACACCCCTAACAAGTATCTTTAACATGATAGTGACCCGTCGTGGTGCACTTCAGGCTAGTAATATAACAAGTAATATGACATGACATGAACCATGAATGCTGTTGCGACGACTTTATTGACTTAAAGTAATGAACGATTTGGACACCGTGGGTGTTTATCTTGAGTGTGTTTGTACAAGCTACATGTTCTGTATTGCATCATATCTAAGGCATGGATTCCCAATGACCACGGTCAGGGATTCATACTGAATCTGCTATGATTAATGACTAGATTGATTAAGCAGTTCATCAAGAGACTTTCCAAGTTACCTGTTGCTCGTTTGATCCCGGCCTTATATATATACATGGGATTTGGAGCTATCTGTCATGATGAGCACATTTCCAGCTCACCGTCGAGTGGGGCACCTCCTTAGGACACATGTATCTTACTGCAATGTGTCTGCTATACTTGTTTTATTTTGCTAGGGTCACTCCGGTAGCAGCAGGCGGGTAACTGGACTTGGAAATCTCTTTGCATCTTGTTAGTAACTAGGCTTGTGATAACCCTAGTTAGTTAAAGTATCAAGCCGTACTCATTGCTTGCCGTTATTGATGGATAGAGTCAGTCCAGTCTAGTCTAGTTTTGTCTAGGCAGTGTCCGTATGTTTATTTCAGTACACTATGGTTTATGCTTACTTTCATCGATAAATGGTCGAAGATAAAGTTCTATTCAGGAGAAGGGTTACAACCCCGGTCCTTGTTTGGTTTACGGGTTGTAACTTGGCTTCCGGAATGGATCCTAAGTTATCCTATCATTTGTCGTCCTATTTAGTACTCACATGTTCTATAAGATCCTTATGCTGTACAATGATTAGAGACTAAGTTCTGTTCGGGAGAAAGGTTACAACCCAGGTCCTTGTTTGATTTAAGGGCTGTAACTTGACTTCTGAATTAGTTCCTAAGTCCATTTATCATTGTCTTTCTATAATTCTTACATGCTCACAAGTCTCAGTTACCTAACATGCTCACATGTTTTATTTACCGTACATGTTCGTATGTACCATTTCTCTCACATGGTTTAGCTATGTCACAAGTTCTCTATTTAATTCACAAGTCCACAGTTTACATTATGTCACATGTTAATTACTTTATGCTCCAGGATACTTCACTTATTGTCTTTCTATGTTCGATATAAGTGCATTGGTAGTGCACGAGTCTCGATCTGCCCTTACTCGTTTGTATCTCTAATTGTTGATGTTAGTGATTGCTGGTTTTAGTTCATAGTTTGGCTTCCTTTGTGGTACTTGCTATTGGGGGTCTGACCCCTCTGGTTTTGTTTGGCCAGATCTGATAGAGAAGCCCAAAGGATCTTTCGTACCATCTACTCGACGGTGACCATCCAAAGTGCCAGAGTACCCAAGTTGGTTTCTTATTTTATTCTCCCACTGGTTATGTACATTATTCTTTTGTTGCGTTTAGCCTCCGAGCATGTGTTTAGCTCGTGTTTTGGTCCTTGACATTTGTCCTACGAGATAAACATGATGTACGTATTCTAGACTGCAGCTAGAGCGATCATGTATAACTAATACTCTTGCTAGTTTCTCTATTTTGTATTACTAGCTTCATGATCATCCATGTATATATGGTTTGGGACGCTTTACTATTGTATGTCTGATGATCATACTTCTTGTACCTTGTATAATTGCCTGTGATTGAGGTACCTAGGATTATTTTAACCTAGGATCGACAGTTGGCTTGTAGAAGTAACCCCCATGTCTTGACAGCTTATACGTGATTTCAGAGTACTGGTGTACTTTGGTGTTGCGTAGCTGGCCATGTCCGTCCCCACTTGCCAGTATTCTGGTCCTGGGGCGTGACAAGTTAATATCACTGTCCAAAGACTTGATATTAATGATGTACTAGGTATCTTGAGATGGGGATCACCATTATTTAAATTTGTTTGACTATATTTTACTCTTTGGTTATTAATTAGAGCATATTTGTTTATTTATTTTTGTTCTTTTTTCAGCTAGTGTTGCTTCAATATCTGTTAATTTGAACTCAATTCTAATGCTTAACGGGACAAATTTCAAGGACTGGAAAGAGAACATTTATATTATTCTCGGCTGCATGGATCTAGACCTTGCACTTAGGATTGAGCGTCCCACTACTCCTAAGGATGACAGTTCGTCTGGTGACAGAGCGAACTTTGAGAAGTGGGAACGCTCAAACCGCATGAGTCTAATGATCATAAAGCACGGTATTCCATAAGCATTCAGGGGTGCAGTATCTGATGAGGTTACTAATGCCAAACAATTCCTTGCTAAAATCGAGAAGCAATTTGCAAAGAATGATAAGGCGAAAACAAGCACGCTTTTGTTGCGCTTGATTACCATGAAGTATAAAGGCAAAGGTAACATAAGGGAGTAAATCATGGAGATGTCTCATATTGCTTCAAAACTTAAGGCACTTAAGCTCAACATGTCGGATGACTTGCTCATTTATTTGGTATTGCTCTCACTTCCTGTACAGTACAATCAGTTCAAGGTCAGTTACAACTGTCAAAAAGAAAAATGGACTCTAAATGAGCTCATTTCGTACTGTGTACAAGAAGAAGAGAGATTGAAGCAAGATAAAACTGAAAGTGCTAATTTGGCTACCACCCCTAAAGACAAGTATAAGGGCACTAAGCGAAAGAATACAAAAGCTACTAAGGGTTCCAGTGCAAAAGAAACAACAAACTGAAGATAATGGTTGTTTCTTTTGTGGCAAGTTGGGACACGTAAAGAAGGAATGTACAAAGTACCACGCATGGCGTGTAAAGAAAGGTACATTTCTTAATTTGGTATGATGTTAATTTAGCTTCAGTATCAAGAAACACATGATGATTAAATTTTGGTGCAACTACTCACATCAGTGTTTCTATGCAGGGTTGCCAGATCTACCGAAAGCCAATTGATGGTGAAAGACACATCTATGTGGGAGACGACAAGTCGGTAGAAGTGGAAGCAATAGGACAAATTTTGGATATTAGTTATTATTGAATTTGATAGACATTTTTATCTAAAGTCTTTATTGTACCGTCTTTTAGATGAAATTTAGTTTCAGTTTTCTTGTTTGACAATCTTATTTATCATTGTTCAATTGGGAACAAAAAGTTTGATCTATCTTTAAATTCAAACTAATGTTGGTATTATTATTTTTTTAAATGTTCGTGACATGCTATTATCACTTGAAACTATTGCGTCCTATAAAGAAACCTTGCATATGGAAACACGTGATACTAAACACAAAAATAAAGAAAAAAATTTTTTGAGACGAGAAGTGTAATATTTTTTTAGGATGTTGAGTTTGGGGGAGAAATAAAGTCAATGACATTATCTTTGAGGAGGAATCGATTGCGATTCCTACTATCACTTTTGACGATGTACAAGATTCTGCACCTGTCATTGATCAAGAAGTGAATTCGGAGCCTCAATAAGACAATGTCGAATTACCTCTATAAGTCGATGTTAAGCTACCTCAACAAGACAACATAAAGGCACCTCTCATTCAAGATAAGACAATTGTTTCTGAGGAACAAACTCAACAACCTCAAGAGAAGAGGAAGGGATTGTTTTTAAAGAGACTTTCTCTTCGGTTTCTTTGAAAGACTCTTTTAAACCAATCATAGTACTTGTCGTACATTTTAATATTGAGTTACATCAAATGGATGTCAAAACGGTATTTCTGTAAAACCCCTATTTTTTAAATTTATTTTTTTATTTTATTAGACTAAAAAATAAATTTATATAATTTATGGTATTATTTTTTTTGATGACCCGGTTTGGCCAATTCAGTCCGAACAGGACCCGAACAAAATTTAAGTCCATGTGAGCATGTGGGGTGACTAAGATGGCCATATGGGAACATTTCATGTGTGTACAAATATTTTTAAATAATTTTGAGACTTGTTGAATATTTATTGACTTTGGGTACAAAACTTATGTTTTATTAATAAGATAATATTTTACAAGATGGTACAATTTTTTGGACCCATACATGGGTGAGCGGTAAAGTTCACCTATTGGGACGATTATTATTATTTTATTGTAATTTAAGTTATTTTGTGGATATTTAATAAATATGTTTCCCTATTTAAATATCATTATTATTTTGAGTTGATTTATTAAGGATTGAATTTATATATATATGTAGATATGCTCAATTACATTAAATAATTGGATAGTTGACTTTTAAATGGTATTTGGTTTTTAAAAAGATTTTTGGAGATTTTGTGCATATATAGGGATAGATATAATTATGTATCCATATAAATATCTATATATATTAATATATATCATATATATTAATATATATCATATATCTTATTTATTATAATATATAACATACCCTTGCTGAAAGGGGCCGACCACCCAAATGTCAGCCTCAACAAATGCTTATGCATCATATAAATATGTCCATATATATTAATATATATCATATATATTATTATATATCATATATTTTATATATTATAATATATATATATACTTTGGTTAATTGGTGGGCGGCCACCCATGTACCAGCGGCCTTGGGTGTGGTGGGACCGGCCCTTCCTATGAGTTGCTAAGCAACAGCAACAATAGTTAATAGTCCGAACCCTTCCCCATCTCTCTACGAACCCACAGTACAGGCAATAGGCCGAACGCTTCCCTACACATATATATATAGTGTATATATAACATACAAACCCTAAAATTTCTTCCACCTCCTTCCTCCTCCATACTCCACGGCGAAGCTCGGGCGCACCATGGCGAAGCCGTGCTCGCGAAGAAGACAAAGGAACCATCGACAACAACAAAAACAGATTCCCACTTTAAGGTATCCCACTTCCCCGATCGATTTCTTTGTCAATTCTACTCCGTTTTTAGATTCGTAAATTTGTGTAGAAAGCTCACATGATCCTCTTCGAGATCCTCCAGGTGAATTTCGACATGGCCATCCAACTTGCTCGAAAAATCGAGGCGAAGTTGGAGAAAAACCCACTTTTCTGAATATTAAAAACTGTTTTGAAACATCAACTTGTCGGCCACTTTTCTCGCTGTCCATTAAACTTTCGTAAAAACTAATTAAAGGCAGTCTAAGACAACACAACCAAGATTGTAACGCACCTTCTGGATTCACTTTTCATCTAGTATGTAGAAAGTTACGCGTTGTTAAAGTTTTCCGAAAAACTGTAAATTCTGTTTTTTTTTAAAGTGGAAAAATCTCGATACGGCGTGCGCCCCGACAAACCGGGCGACGTAGTCGCTCACTATACGCATCGAAAGGTGTATATGGATGTTGTCGACATGTGGAAACTGACGGAACCCGATTTCGTTGCTTGTGCGCGACGAAATCAGTGCGTATCCGTCGAGATACCCCGTATCGACCCTTTGCAAATTAAGTCACAACTTTGTACACACTCATCATATCGCGATGAAACTTGCGCCATTGGACTTGAAATATTTTTTTGGTCTTGTGAGCCAAGTTTGGTCCGATTCTGAGACCGTTGATCGGGACGCTATTTTGGCGGGCCCACAATCCCACTCAACGGGCGATTTTGTGCACAGCCCACCGAAATCGAAAATTTGACATACCGTTGGATTCGTCTCATCAAAACAAATCTGTAGACATGTAGTTTGACGAATTTAGAGACCTTAGGTTCTGGCGCACATTTCGGTGCAAAGCGGGTCCAACGGCGGATATCGTTTTGACCCGAAATTATGATTTTGCCCCTGTTCCAGAATTTAACTTTTAGACAGACGTTTCCTAGGCATATTTATATTCCAAACTTGTTTGTGATGTTTGTTGCAGCATCCGGAGTCATCTGCGGCATTTGGCTTTTCTTGCTTCATCTATTGGTCTGTTCGAGCTACTGGATTATTCTCTTTTGCACATAACCTCAGGCAAGACACCTTGCCTTTACTGTTTAATTTCTTGCTCAATATCATGCATGCTTTTTCTTTATGTTGTTCTTTCAAAATTATATATATATATGCAAATTATTATATTTTATACAATTGGCTTAGAGTTAAGGGACCACCGTATGTTTAGTGCATCTCATAAACTGTCACGATGTGCTACGGATTGTGTGTGAGTTGTGAGTCGCATATAGATGCGAACTTGCGTGCTGACTGATCATTGGTGCGTACAGGCCGTGCGTTAGGATATAACTGCTAATAGATTGTGTAGAAGACTTGGCAGTTATTAAGGATTAAACAGTGTCGTGGAGACGACGCATGTATAGTATCATTGGGGGGGAGGGGACAGTTATTAGCGTAGGGGCTACATTTTATTTTTACACACATTTTGGGCCGATGGTGACTCTTATGATCACTACCTTCTGTCCAAGGCCGATAGTGACTCGGATGAGCGCTACTTACTGCCACTCTTTATTTACTCTGCTGAGCCTATAGCCCCTGCGTAGAACGTTGTCCTCAAAGTGCATATCACCTAGAATGGGTAGGAACCTTTACTCATGCATGCCTTTCTGTTGAGCTTATTTATTCAGTTTATCGACATGATATTATGTGTCTTGTTACATCCCTCTGAGGACCTGGTTTTTCCCCAGGTGTGTGTTCATGTTTTCTGCAGGTATTCTAGCTAAGGCCATTCCTTTCTTCGTGATGATTGCTTTTGGACTCGTCATTGCTTCGCTCGACCAATCACTTTCTTTGTATATTTCTTCCCTGTTTAAATTAGTTGGTAGTGGATTTGTCTCCGCCCAACGATTGTATACATGACAAACT
The DNA here is from genome assembly GCA_029216955.1 of Iris pallida. Classification (NCBI taxonomy): domain Eukaryota; kingdom Viridiplantae; phylum Streptophyta; class Magnoliopsida; order Asparagales; family Iridaceae; genus Iris; species Iris pallida. The sequence continues at coordinate 18,613 of JANAVB010042955.1, forward strand.
CAAAGTTGCTTTTATATTATTAGTTATCTTTGTGGATGAGATTTAGTGTCTTGGCTTTCTACATTTTACAGCTTATGTATACATACGAGCCGTATATTTACTCGTATGTATACAGCTGGCATGATACGTATCTAGTCTCAAGTATTTAGGACTGGGGCATTACAATTTCTCAATGGTAACATTGACGAAATAATTTATATGGTGCAACCAGAAAACTTTGTGTCAGAAGACGCAAAGAATATGGTTCGCAAACTGACGGAATCTATTTATGGACTCAAGCCGGCTTCTCGTCAAAGATACTTTAAGTTTTACCAAGTGATTATCTCGTTTGGTTTTGAGATAAACACTATTGAAGATTGTGTGCATTACAAGTTCAGTGGGAGTAGAAATATAATCTTCTGGTTTTGTATATCGATTAAAGTATTTAATACAAATTATGGTGACACATGTCGCTAAAGGAGACAAATTTAGTCTCAATTAAGTGCCCTAAGGTTAGCCTTAAAATTAAGAAAATACAATAGATTTTTCGTTCATGATCAGTTATAGTCTAATGTAAGCTTAAGTATGTACATGTCAGGATATTACGTACATATTAGGATGTTAGGCAGATATTTAAGCAAATATGGATGGATCGTTGGGTAGCAGCCAAACTACTTAAGTAATTAATAGAGAACAATAAATTATATGCTCTTTGTAGGAGATCGGATAATTCTGGAGATCATAAGGTATTCCGACTCCGATTTTGTTGGATGCCAACACAGCAGAAGATCCACATCAGGTTATGCTGACTAATGGAGATATATTTTGGATGAGTGTCAAATATGCACTCATAATTTTTTCTACCATGGCAGCAAGGTTTATAACATGTTGTGGGGCATCTATTCAGGAAATATGGTTGCAAAATTTTATCACAAGACTGTGCCTACAGTACGGTGTTGAAAGACCACATAAAATTATGGTGTGACAATAAATCAACAGTACTGTATTCTAATAATGACAAGAACTTGTATAAGTCAAAGGATGTTGACATAAAATTTCTAGTTGTGAAAGAAAGAATTCAGAATGGTAAAAGTGTCCATATAGCACATTAGGACAAACTTCATGTTAGCGGATCCGCTCACAAAAGCATTATCACCCAGGGTCTTTCATGAGCATACTGTTCATATGGGTGTTATCTTAATTAAGAATATGGCAATACAGTGAGAGTTTGTATTTTATGTATTTGGGTGCTATTTGGTTTTGGATACATTTATGTATTAACGTATTTTGGATATTTATCTGGTCAGATATATGAAAAATTCAGTTCATTTTGTTTTCATTATGTTAAAGTATTTGATCTTACTAAAGTTAAGGAGGACCAGTTGGAAATAGACATGTATTGATCACATTGCGTGTAATTTTTATGCTACGCATCCATGATTGATCTATGTCGTTTAGCTATATTGGTATATGTGACCATTGATGGTTTAGTTACGCTATATGTGACGAATGTCGCTTTGATCCTATGTTGATATGGTTAATGGACGAGATTGTCCGGATATACCCTAAGGATTAAGATAGCAATTTATGAGCTCACTAAGGTTAACAAAATTATAAGATTACATATGTGGTCCAGCGAAAGATTGTTGGAATTATTCAATCATATGGGCCACACGTGTAAAATTAATTGTGTTGGGCTATCTAAATAATTAAGCCAAATTAAAGTGGTCTGTTTGAAAAATTGGCTTAAAGGTATAATTGTCATGGAATTGATGTGTAGATACCGGAGATAAATCTAATTTGATGAGGGGCCAAATTAGAAATATCAAAACATATAAATATATGTATTCATTAGGGTTATGGTCCCCAACTTATATGACCACCAAGATATATATATATATATATATATATATATATATATATATATATATATATATATATATATATATATATATATATTCTCTTCTGCATCCCCATCAACAGAAAAAGAGGGACAAAAGATTCAGATTCTTATTTGTCATTAAGGGTCGTAACAAGTTGGAAGATCGAATCCCATAAAAGGACGACCGCTCCAAGATCCATTAAGCCTAGCAATGGATTCAGGTACGCTTCCGCAATTTAATTTATGTTCTTCATCTCATGAATCAACATGATACAATAAATTTCTAACATTAACTTGATAGATAACCAAGAAGATTTGAGTTGAGAAATACGTCTTTAGTACACAACTTATAACTGGGAAAAAAAAACACGCCTTGAGTGTGTAAAGTCAAATAAAGTAATTAGTTTAGGGATTCTTACATTGGAAGATTGTTTAGGCATGTGCATATTTAAATGATATATCAATGTGTTGCTTAAGGCTTAGAAATCATGCTCAACTTATTACTTGGTATATGTAGACATTGAACATCCATTTAAATTAGTACTCGAAAAAAGTTAGGGACATTCTTGCTCTTCGTGTTAGCATGGTCAATCGTTACTTTACTGTTTCTTAAAGGAACTTAATTTTTCACACTGTACATTTTGAGATGAAATGCATCAATCAAGGTACAGGGACATTCTTACACTTCATGTTAGCATAGTCAATCATTACTTTACTTAGAGGTGTTGCACAGGCGACCCGCAAACTGGCCTGGGCCGGCTGGTAAAATCCGGTCTGGTCAAAAACGGACCGATTATATCTCCTTTTTTTTGACTTTTTATAGGGACACATCCAATTGTTATCAAGACTAGTCCATTTTTTTGATTTATCTACAAGTTTTACCATTAGAAAAAGTTATTATTATCTCACTTTTTGGTATAAAAGTCAATTTTTCTAATTTTGTTCTTTTTCTTCCTCAACTCATCCAAGAAGAAGAAGAACAACAAGAAGAACGAGAAAAAGAAGAAGAGGAAGAAGAAGAAAAACAAAAACAACAAAAATGAAAATTCTGATGGGGGTTTAAATCCTAATTTTCTTTCTCAACTCATTCTCACTATCTCCAAGTACAATGGGGTTTAAACCCTACTTTTCTTTCCATTTCGAATTTCGATTTTCAATCGACGGATAAGAAGAAAATGAGAAGGAAACATCCAAAAATTCAACCTAATTTTTTTCTCATTTTCAATTTTGATGGCACCCAAAAGGCTCCTTATAATGCACAAATCCTAATATTTGTGGAAACTGTCGTAAGGCAAAAACTCAAACACACGGAGACATGACGAAGTATATTATAAACTACAAGTGCACCTTTACAAGCTATTCCAACCTCTCTTTATATAGGGAGAGAGGTTGGGGGTTATGAAGAAACGAAGGGCCAAAGGTCATGTAGGTTGCAAGAATATGAATGTGTAGAGACATATGAGTTACAACACTCCCCCTTGGCTCTCCAGAAATTCTGCTTGTAAACACCTCTGAGTTTCTTCGTCTGTCTGTAGCTTGCAGATTCAAAAATGACCACCTACTTGTGCCTCGTTAAAACCTTGCCAAAGAAAACCCAGTAAAAAAAAAAATTTGGTCGAAGGACAAAAGAGTACACACAGGTCAGTGTGATGGGGGTAAACTAACCATTGCAAAGGTGCCTCGTCAAAACCTTGTCAGGAAAAATCCAGTGGGAAAAATCGTTGATCGAAGGACAAAAGAGTACACGATGGTTTAGAAGTATACAACTGGATACTCCCCCTGATTATAATAATCCTTAGTGAATAAGAGATTTGAACTGTATCTCGTTAAAAACCTTGCCAAAGAAAACCCAGTGGGAAAAACTTTGGTCGAAGGGAAAAAGAGTACACAAGCATACATCAGGATGCTTCCCTTTTCACTCGCACTCGACAGGGTGCGGGATATACGCACAACAGGGCATTTTGGAGGCGCTCCCCCTCACATGCACACAACAGGGTGCAGGAAACATGTTTCACTTGGGCTAGCTCTGAAAGCTTCCTAAGTCCAATCGCTCTGACATGTTTCTGGAACGAGTGTTTCGGCAGTGACTTGGTGAAGTTATTCTCTGATCCAATGTGTTGTACTTCAATCTTCTGAAGCGCTTGTTGTTCATGTATAAAGAACAACTTAGGTGATATGTGCTTGGTAGCATCCCCTTTGATATAACCATGTTTCGCTTGATCAATAACAGCGGTATTGTCCTCATAGACGACAACAGGTTCATCTGGGTCATATGGAAGATCACATGTACTTCGAATATGGCCAATAACAGCTCGAAGCTATACACACTCTCTAGTCGCCTCATAGAGCGCGAGTAGCTCAGAGTGGTTCGTTGAAGTAGCCACTAAGGTCTATTTGCGAGACCTTCAAGAAATTACCGTGTTCACAATGGTAAAGACATAACCAGATTGGGAACGTCCCTTGTGCGGATCAGATAAGTATCCCGCATCGGCGTAGCCAACAAGGGTCGCGTTGCTTCAAGTGCCAAGAGCGTTGGACTCACTCAAAACCGCGTAGGGATAGAATAAGCCCAAGTCCGTAGTACCCTTAAGGTAGCGAAAAATATCTTTTATGCCATTCCAATGGCAGCGTATTGGCACGGTGCTGTGTCGAGCTAGACAATTCACAGCAAACGAGATGTCCGGTCTAGTACATTGGGCCAAGTACAATAAAGCGTCTATTGCACCCAGATAAGAGCACTCAGGACTCAATATCTCTTCGTCGTCCTCCTTTGGACGGAATGGGTCCTTAGTAATGTCTAGAGAGCGGACGATCATGGGAGTAGTGGACGGCTTAACGTCAAAATGACTAAAGCGTCTCAACACCTTTTGGGTGTAGTTCGCTTGATGGACAAGAATTCCATCTTTACGGTGCTCGATCTGCAGGCCGAGGTAAAACCGTGTCTTCCCAAGATCCTTCATCTCGAATTCCCTCTTTAGGATATCAGCAGTTTCTGACAAGTCTTTTTTGGTTCCTATGAGATTCATGTCATCTACATAGACCGCGATGATTGTGTATCCTGAAGTGGATTTCTTTATGAACACGCATGGGCAAAGTTCGTTATTAACGTATCCCAAACCGATCAAGTATTCGCTTAGGCGGTTATACCACATTCGCCTGGATTGTTTCAATCCATATAGCGAACGCCTCAGTCTAATCGAGAACGCGTTCCGTGGTCGGGAACTACTTGATTCAGGCATCTTTAGTCCTTCAGGGACTCTCATGTATACCTCTGTATCCAGATCCCCGTAGAGATAGGCTGTGACCACATCCATGAGCTGCATATTCAGTTTTTCGGAAACTACTAAACTGATTAAGTAGCGGAACGTTATGACGTCCATTACGGGAGAATACATCTCCTCGTAATCAATTCCAGGGCGTTGTGAGAAGCCTTGCGCCACAAGGCGAGCCTTATATCGCACAATCTTATTTCTCTCATTACGCTTCCTTAGGAAAACCCATTTGTGACCAACTGGTTTAACATTGGGTGGTGTTGGAGCAACAGGTCCAAACACGCTTCTTTTTGCTAAGGAGTCTAGTTCAGCCTGGATTGCTTCTTTCTATTGTGACCATTCCGTTCGTCGTTGACACTCGGAAACACTACGAGGTTCCATGTCATCATTGTTCATAATGTCAGTGGCCACTGAGTATATGAACACATCATCTATGACAGTTTCGTTTCGCTTCAAAATATCGTCTAAGCTAGCATACTGGACGGATATTTCGAGGTTATCGGCATGATTAGGAATAGGCGTTTTATCTGGAACGCGCTCTTCTAATACATCGTCGTGATCCTTAATGATCTCATGTGGCAAAACGCTTTTAACAAGATTTCTCCGCTTCCGGGGCAGAACATCTTTGGAACCAACCGGTCTTCCCTTCTTCTTAGAAATAGCGGCAGACTGGACGGCTGATGGCAGCGTCCTTTGCTCGGCAGGTTCGACCGGAGCAACATGTTTCACAGGAACATGGAGTCTCTCAGGGACGTCTATCCTTGCAGGCACATTTGCAGCAGGTATAATTGATCTCGTGACTTTTGCTAGGTCGCTAAATGCGCCTGGCATTTGATTTACAGTATCTTGCAGACCTAGAATCCTCTGCACTTCCTTATCACTATGTGCAGAGGGGCGATCATGATGAGCAACAGCGGGCACATGCCACGCTAATTCACGTCGTTCCTCATCAACGTTAGCGTGCATTTCTCCCCCTAACGACGAGAAGATTGCCTCATCAAAGTCACAATCCGCGTGTCTCGCGGTAAAGAGATCGCCTGTCAAGGGCTCTAAATAGCGAATGATGGACGGGGAGTTATAACCGACATATATTCCCCATCGTTTCTGAGGTCCAAATTTTGAACGCCTTATCGGCTCAATTGGAACATTGACTAGGCACCCAAACACGCGTAAATGTGAGATGTCAGGCTCACATCCAGTAACCAGCTGGTACGCGGAAAGTGGTTGGATGGCCATGGGCCTCAGACGGACCAAATTTGCAGCGTGCAAAATTGCATAGCCCCATGCAGATAGCGGGAGTTTGGTGCGCATAACCAAGGTCCGCGCTATCACTTGCAGTCGCTTTATAAAAGCTTCTGCTAGGCCATTTTGGGTATGAACATAAGCAACAGGATGTTCAAGATTTATTCCCAAAGTCATGCAATAGTCATCGAAAGTCTTCGATGTAAACTCCGCGGCATTATCAAGTCTAATAGACTTTATCGAATAATCCGGATGGTGAGCCCTTAACTTAATGATCTGGGCGAGGAGTTTAGGAAACGCTGCATTTCGGGTAGACAACAACACTATGTGTGACCATCTAGTCGATGCATCAACCAAAACCATGAAGTATTTAAATGGTCCGCATGTTGGTTGGATTGGTCCACAAATATCTCCATAAATTTTCTCAAGGAATTGAGAAACTAATCTCGTAGGTTTCACATGGAGTGGCTTGAGATTCGTCTTCCCAATCGAGCAAGCTTGGCATAGGCTTTTTGGATTTATAACAAAATTCTTTCCTCCAAGAGGATGCCCATGTGATGCATTCATAGTGCGAAGAATCGTATTTTGACCCGGATGACCCATCCGGTCATGCCATAGCATAAAAGTCCTCTCATCAACTGGCGCTCGGCGAATGATGAGATTGCTCTCGATGTGTTGTATCGTAGTGAGATACAAACCACTTGAAAGACATTTCAACTTCTTCAAGATACGCTTTTGGCCGTACTGAGTGGAGGTAATGAAAAGATACTCGAAGCCATGTTCTCGAGCAGTTTCAACATGAAATTCGTTTTCTCGAATATCCTTAAAACTCAGTAAGGTACGATTGGACCTTGGAGAATATAAGGCATCTGATACTTCAACGGGAGTACCATTGGACAACGAAAAACGGGCATTGCCAAAACCTTGAACAAGGGTTGAGGGTCCCGAAATGGTTGTTACTGAGGTTACTTTAGGCGTATAGGAGATAAAGTATGATTTATCTCTCAAGATAGTGTGAGTCGTTCCACTATCAACCAGACAATCCACTGCCCCGTGGTCCATGCCTATAAGTAAAGAAAATTAAAGTTTGTCACACGTTTGAGGAAAGTGCTCGAAATAGAACTTTAATTTATCGAGAAAACAGAAAATACAAACCACCAAAAGTTTCATGACTTAAATCAAATATAGATAGATAATGGAGATTCATTCTTCCATTTCTGCTACAAAATCGGGGGTCTCAAGATTTAGATTTTTGCACTCGTTGACCAGATTTGCTTCGGCCCGGCGCCCTTTGTGACAGTTATAAACTTCTTGGGGGGTCATCCTGCAGGTCCGTTGCATATGACCATAAGCACCACATTTGTAGCAGAGAGTAGGTACTTGGCCTTCCACTCTCGCTTTGGGACGACTGGCCCGTTGGTTCTTACCATAAGACTGCCTAGGAGTCAAAGGTCCTTGGTTCTTGTTAGAACCTCGCTTTGGGTGGCGAGACTTAAACTCGCCTCTGTTCCTTGGCTGGGACGACTGGCCCTTGTCTCGTTTCCACCGTGGATTTGGTCCACGGAGAGCGTTTGCATCAGGCATTAGAATTGCCTTTGTTCCAGCAGGACGAGAATTGTTGTTTCTCATTAAAATGAGACTGTTCTTCTCGTCTAGTAAAAGCTGGGTGATGAGCTCTGGAAACTTGGTGAACTTAGACTGACGGTATTGCTTTTGGAGCAAGTTGTCAGTGGAAGGAAATGTGGTGTATGTTTTCTCCAATAGATCACTTTCGGTTAATATCTCGCCGCAGTATTGGAGAAGTGATCGAATCCTGCAGATTTCATTGTTGTAATCAGTTACACTTTTGAAGTCTTGGAAGCGCAGATTCAACCATTCATGGCGTGCTTCAGGTAGCCATATGGTCTTCTGGTGGTCGAAGCGCTCTTTCAGAGAGTCCCATAGCGTCTTCGGCGAGGAGATTTCAATGAACACCGACTTCATAGCGTCAGATAAATGCCTGCGGAATAGAATCATCGCTTTGGCGTTCATTGAGCGAGTGACTTCCACTTCACGCTCTTCCTCGTTATAGATGACGTCCAAGAGGCCCTGCACATCTAGATGGTTCTGGATGTCTTGCATCCAGTCCAAGTAGTTCTTGCCAGAGGCTTCAAGGATGGAAAAATCAATCTTGATCGACAATTTTCTACAACATGAGAAAAAATCTTGATCAGTCAACATATAAAACGACAGGATTATATGGATTTGGTTTGTATAAGCAACAACAAACAATCGTAAATAAAAAACAACGGTTTTGAAAAAAATGATTTTTGTTTAGAAAATTATCTTATATCAATCGACGGGCCGATATAGAGAGGTTAATAAGTTTCTTGCAAAAATGCATAATTATAAATACAATTTGAGTAAAAAATAATATTCGGTCAACCCCTTTCAGTAGCTCTGACCAGGCGGGAAAATGAGGGAGGAGGGTCACCGGGGACCTCTTAAGAACCAAGCCCCAAGTTCTTTCTGACATCATACCCAAGTAGGTGAGCCTATTCGGAGAGACTTCGTAAATTTTTTTTTGTCAAATGTAAGAATAAATAAGATTTTTTCAAGAAATTCACACTATTTGCGAACTGTGCAAAATAGGTGACAATTTAGTGCGTGCTCAAAATGAGCGTTGCCTTTGAAAAATTATTAACCAAAAAGGTTATTTTTGGGAGGCCCAAATTTGGCGGTGCAAGAATTTGTTTATGTAGCCAGAACCATTTTTCAAATTTTTCAAGTTTATTTTTTTTTCGAGAAAAAAGCTATTTTTATAGCTTAAATGATTATGACGGTCCTGTTATTACGATATCAGGACTATCAAACATAATAGAAGGATCTGGTGAAGCAATTATATTGCTCCCAAATAAAACAAGACTAATAATAAAAGATGCACTATTCTCTCCTAAATCAAATAGGAACCTCATAAGTTTTAAGAACATTCGTTTAAACGGATATCACTTAGAAACAAATGAAATAAATGAGGCAGAATATCTGTATGTAACTCATCTAAAAGATGGTTCAAAAACTATCTTAGAACGATTCAAGGGACTCCCGTCGGGTCTCTATCATACTAATATTCAATCAACAGAAGCTAACATGATTGTGCACCAGAAGTGTCATTCATCGCCAAAATTTAAACTTTGGCATAATAGACTGGGTCACCCAGGATCAGCTATGATGAAACGAATCATGAGCCAATCCAGTGGACACAACCTGCAGAACCTGAAGATTCTTCAGAAGTATGATTACTCGTGTCTACCTTGTTTTCAAGGCAAACTTATAACGAGACCATCCCTTTTGAAAGTGGGACTAGAGTCTCCTAGCTTCTTAGAGAGAATTCATGAAGACATTTGCGGACCTATTCACCCCGCAAGTGGTCCATTTAGGTACTTTATGGTACTTATAGATGCATCTACTAAATGGTCTTATGTGCGCCTTTTGTCCACCCGCAACTTAGCTTTTTCTAAGCTATTGGCACAAATAATTAAGTTGCGGGCTCATTTCCCCGATAACCATATCAAAAAATTAAGACTTGATAATGCGGGTGAATTTACTTCACAGATTTTTCAAGACTATTGCCAAGCAACTGGCATCGAAGTTGAACATCCTGTAGCTCATGTTCACACCCAGAACGGGTTAGTAGAATCTCTTATTAAGAGATTACAATGGATTGCTCGTCCATTGTTGATGCAGTCACAGTTGACTGTGGAAGCTTGGGGTCATGCTATATTGCATGCCGCATCACTTATTAGAATACGACCCTCTGGAGGTCATATTCTATCTCCGATGCAGCTCGCTTATGGTTCACCTCCAAATATCTCTCATTTGAGAGTTTTTGGTTGTGCTGTTTACGTCCCCATTGCTCCCCCACAGAGGACCAAAATGGGTCCACAACGTCGATTAGGTATCTATGTTGGGTTTGACTCACCCTCTATAATTAGATACCTAGAACCCCTGACGGGTGACGTATTTAAGGCACGTCTTGATGACTGTGAGTTTGAAGAAGGATTATTTTCTAAACTGGGCACACAGTCTAAGAAGCCAGAAGCTTCTAAGACAATTTCTTGGGACACAAAAATTTTGTCTCATTTTGATCCACGTACAAGTCAATGTGAAAATGAGATCCTGAAGATATTACATCTTCAGAACACTGTACATCTACTTCCAAATACATTTACTGACAACCAGAAGATTGTCAGATCACACATCCCTGCTGCCAACACGCCAGCTAGGATTGACATTCCCAAAGATGGATGCAATCCGCCGGCAGTAGAAATGGCAATACCTCAATTAAAAAGAGGACGCCCACCAGGTTCGAGAGACAAAGTCCCTCGTAAAAGAAAAAACCCTGGAGAAATTAAGAAGATCCCAACACAGGATGTTGAGCTCATATCAGCTACCTCTCCCCTCCTAGTTTTTCCTGAAGAGGAACAAACAGGAGAAATATCATTAAATTATGTACGTACTGGAGAGGTACTGAACAGAAAAAGCACAGTCGTCGACGACGATTTCTCGTTCAATATTGCCGTTCACGTCACTGAAAATGACGATGACATCGATCTACGGTCTCTAGCAGAATGTAAACGCAGAGGCAATTGGCCAAAGTGGAATGAGGCAATAGGAGTAGAGTTGGACACTCACTCTTGAAATGCGAAGTCTTTGGACCTGTAGTCCAAACACCTGAAGGTGTAAAACCTGTGGGATATAAATGGATCTTCACAAGAAAAAGAAATGAACACAACATAGTTGTGTGCTACAAAGTACGCCTTGTAGCACAAGGTTTCTCCCAGAAACCGAGAATAGATTATGAAGAAACATATTCTCCGGTCATGGATGGGAATACCTTCAGATTCCTGATCAGCCTCTCTTCTCTGAAAAGCCTAGAAATGCAGCTCATGGACGTTGTGACTGCATATCTTTATGGCAATATAGATAAAGATATCTATATGAAACTCCCTGAAGGATATAAAATTTCACCAGAGAAAACAGATAGACCTCGGGACACCTATTCTGTAAGGTTACAAAGATCATTGTACGGTCTTAAACAATCAGGAAAAATGTGGTATAACAGACTAAGTGAGTTTCTTGCTACGCAAGGATTTACTAATAATAAAGTCTGCCCGTGTATCTTTATAAAAAGATCGGGAACAGGATTCGTTATAGTCGTCGTTTATGTCGACGACTTAAATCTCATTGGATCTCCTGCAGAGATCACTGAGATATCTGAAAGCCTTAAGACAACTTTTGAAATGAAAGACCTAGGCAAAACAAAGTATTGTCTTGGCTTACAGATCGAACACCTAAAGGGTAGTATCCTGTTACACCAATCTACATATACACGAAGATTACTTAAACAATTCCACATAGATAAATGCCATCCCCTTAGTACACCAATGGTCGTTCGATCATTGGATGTAAAGAAGGACCCTTTTCGTCTACTGGAAGAGGGGGAGGAATCATTAGGTCCTGAAGTACCTTACCTAAGTGTCATTGGGGCACTACTCTATCTGGCTAACTGTACGCGTCCTGATATAGCATTTTCAGTTAACTTATTAGCCAGATACAGTGCAGCGCCCACAAAGCGCCACTGGAATGGAGTGAAGCATCTTCTGCGCTACCTCCAAGGGTCTATAGACCTAGGACTATATTACCCGAATAGTGGATCTTCCACTTTACTTGGTTATTCAGATGCAGGTTATAGATCAGATCCCCACACAGAGAAATCACAAACTGGATTTGTGTTTACTTTCGGTGGTACGGCTATCTCCTGGAGGTCCGTCAAACAGACCAGTGTGGCTATCTCATCCAACCATTCTGAACTCCTGGCAATCCATGAAACAAGCAAGGAGTGTGTTTGGCTTCGCTCTGTCATTCAGCACATTTTGACATCTACTGGCCTGAAGACTGGTGAACTTGAGCCTACTACCCTTTTTGAAGATAATGCAGCATACGTAGCTCAACTTCAGAAAGGATACATGAAGAGTGACAAGACGAAGCACATATCCCCCAAATTCTTCTGGACGCACGACCTTCAATTAATTCGTGTATATCTTCAAGGTTACAAAGATCATTGTACAGTCTTAAACAATCAGAAAAAATATGGTATAACAGACTAAGTGAGTTTCTTGCTACGCAAGGATTTACTAATGATAAAGTCTACCCGTGTATCTTTATAAAAAGATCGAGAACAGGATTTGTTATAGTCGCCGTTTATGTCGACGATTTAAATCTCATTGGATCTTCTGCAGAGATCACTAAGATATCTGAAAGCCTTAAGACAACTTTTGAAATGAAAGACCTAGGGAAAATAAAGTATTATCTTGGCTTACAGATCGAACACCTAAAGGGTGGTATCCTGTTACACCAATCTACATATACACGAAGATTACTTAAACAATTCCACATAGATAAATGTCATCCCCTTAGTACACCAATGGTCGTTCGATCATTGGACGTAAAGAAGGACCCTTTCCGTCCACTGGAAGAGGGGGAGGAATTATTAGGTCCTAAAGTACCTTACCTAAGTGCCATTGGGGCACTACTCTATATAGCTAACTGTACGCGTCCTGATATAGCGTTTTCAGTTAACTTATTAGCCAGAAACAGTGCAGCGCCCACAAAGTGCCACTGGAATGGAGTGAAGCATCTTCTGAATGAGAACCACAAATATCTTCAAGGTTGAATTTGGCATGATCCCAAGGGTCATGTGTAACTCATGACATAATGGTGAATAAAATGGGTTTCACAACACTCCCCCTTATTTATCCATTTCCTTGGATCCACTTATGAAATACTTCAGGATTCAATAATCTAATGGGGTGGATACTGCTGGATCTAGAGTAAACTTGGTTTGCCTCGTTAAAACCTTGGCTGTGGAAAACCCAGTGGGAAAAACCATCAGTCCTAAGAAAAAAGAGTACAATCCTATAGTTTTACTCCCCCTGATCTATACAAGCTTCAGGCTTGCAGGTCTTTTAGTTGCCTCATCCCTATTCCTCTTACAAGCTTTACAAAAGTACATCGTGGCAGTGTTTTGGTAAACAAATCTGCTAAGTTATTACAAGATTGAATTTGTTGTACTTTGACTTGTCCCTTCTCTTGAAGGTCGTACGTCCAGAAGAATTTAGGGGATATGTGCTTCGTCTTGTCACTCTTCATGTATCCTTTCTGAAGTTGAGCTACGCATGCTGCATTATCTTCAAAAAGGGTAGTAGGCTCAAGTTCACCAGTCTTCAGGCCAGTAGATGCCAAAATGTGCTGAATGACGGAGCGAAGCCAAACACACTCCTTGCTTGTTTCATGGATTTCCAGGAGTTCAGAATGGTTGGATGAGATAGCCACACTGGTCTGTTCAACGAACCTCCAGGAGATAGTCGTACCACCGAAAGTAAACACAAATCCAGTTTATGATTTCTCTGTGTGGGGATCTGATCTATAACCTGCATCTGAAAAACCAAGTAAAGTGGAAGACCCACTATTCGGGTAATATAGTCCTAGGTCTATAGACCCTTGGAGGTAGCGCAGAAGATGCTTCACTCTATTCCAGTGGTGCTTTGTGGGCGCTGCACTGTATCTGGCTAATAAGTTAACTGAAAACGCTATATCAGGACGCGTACAGTTAGCCAGATAGAGTAGTGCCCCAATGGCACTTAGGTAAGGTACTTCAGGACCTAATGATTCCTCCCCCTCTTCCAGTTGACGGAAAGGGTCCTTCTTTATGTCCAATGATCGAACGACCATTGGTGTACTAAGGGGATGGCATTTATCCATGTGAAATTGTTTAAGTAATCTTCGTGTATATGTAGATTGGTATAACGATACCACCCTTTAGGTGTTCGATCTGTAAGCCAAGACAATACTTTGTTTTGCCTAGGTCTTTCATTTCAAAAGTTGTCTTAAGGCTTTCAGATATCTCAGTGATCTCTGCAGGAGATCCAATGAGATTTAAGTCGTCGACATAAATGACGACTAAAACAAATCCTATTTCTGATCTTTTTATAAAGATACACGGGCAGACTTTATCATTAGTAAATCCTTGCGTAGCAAGAAACTCACTTAGTCTGTTATACCACATTTTTCCTGATTGTTTAAAACCGTACAATGATCTTTGTAACCTTACAGAATAGGTGTCCCGAGGTCTATCTGTTTTCTCTGGTGAGATTTTATATCCTTCAGGGAGTTTCATATAGATATCTTTATCTATATTGCCATAAAGATATGCAGTCACAACGTCCATGAGCTGCATTTCTAGGCTTTTCAGAGAAGATGTCTTTCTTTATCTATATATGAAAATTTCAGGGATATCTTTATGGTGAAATTTTATATCCTCCAGGAGATAGCCGTACCACCGAAAGTATCCTTTCCAGTGGACGGAAAGGGACCTATTGATATACAACCTCTCTCTTCCTATATAAATCTTGAGACCCCCGATTTTGTAGCAGAAATGGAAGAATAAATCTCCATTTTCTATCTATGTTTGATTTAAGTCATGAAACTTTTGGTGGTTTGTATTTTTCTGTTTTCTCGATAAATTAAAGTTCTATTTCGAGCACTTTTCTCAAACGTGTGACAAACTTTAATTTTCTTTACTTATAGGCATGGACCACGGGGCAGTAGATTGTCTGGTTGATAGTGGAACGACTCACACTATCTTGAGCGATAAATCATACTTCATCTCTTATACGCCTAAAGTAACCTCAGTGACAACCATTTCGGGACCCTCAACCCTTGTTCAAGGTTTTGGCAAAGCCCGTTTTTCGTTGTCCAATGGTACTCCCGTTGAAGTATCAGAGGCCTTATATTCTCCAAGGTCCAGTCGTACATTACTGAGTTTTAAGGATATTCGAGGAAAACGGATTTCATGTTGAAACTGCTCGAGAACATGGCTTCGAGTATCTTTTCATTACCTCCACTCAGTACGGCCAAAAGCGTATCTTGGAGAAGTTGAAATGTCTTTCAAGTGGTTTGTATCTCACTACGATACAACACATCGAGAGTAATCTCATCATTCGCCGAGCGCCAGTTGATGAGAGGACTTTTATGCTATGGCATGACCGGCTGGGTCATCCGGGTCAAAATACGATGCTTCACACTATGAATGCATCACATGGGCATCCTCTTGGAGGAAAGAATTTTGTTATAAATCTGAAAAGCCTATGCCAAGCTTGCTCGATTGGGAAGACGAATCTCAAGCCACTCCATGTGAAACCTACGAGATTGGTTTCCCAATTCTTTGAGAGAATTCATGGAGATATTTGTGGACCAATCCAACCAACATGCGGACCATTTAAATACTTCATGGTTTGGTTGATGCATCGACTAGATGGTCACACGTAGTGTTGTTGTCCACCCGAAATGCAGCGTTTCCTAAACTCCTCGCCCAGATCATTAAGTTAAGGACTCACCATCCGGATTATCCGATAAAGTCTATTAGACTTGATAATGCCGCGGAGTTTACATCGAAAACTTTCGATGATTATTGCATGACTTTGGAAATAAATCTTGAACATCCTGTTGCGTATGTTCATACCTAAAATGGCCTAGCAGAAGCTTTTATAAAGCGACTGCAAGTGATAGCGCGGACCTTGGTTATGCGCACCAAACTCCCACTATCTGCATGGGGCTATGCAATTTTGCACGCTACAAATTTGGTCCGTCTGAGGCCCATGGCCACCCAACCACTTTCTGCGTACCAGGTGGTTATTGGATGTGAGCCTGACATCTCATATTTACGCGTGTTTGGGTGCCTAGTCAATGTTCCAATTGAGTCGATAAGGCGTTCAAAATTTGGACCTCAGAAGCGACGGGGAATATATGTCGGTTATAACTCCCCGTCCATCATTCGCTATTTAGAGCCCTTGACAGGCGATCTTTTTACCGCGAGACACGCGGATTGTGACTTTGATGAGGCAATCTTCCCATCGTTAGGGGGAGAAATGCTCGCTAACGTTGATGAGGAACGACGTGAATTAGCGTGGCATGTGCCCGCTGTTGCTCATCATGATCCTCCCTCTGCACATAGTGATAAGGAAGTGCAAAGGATTCTAGGTCTGCAAGATACTGCAAATCAAATGCCAGGCACATTTAGCGACCTAGCAAAAGTCACGAGATCAATTATACCTGCTGCAAATGTGCCTGCAAGGATAGACGTCCCTGAGAGACGCCATGTTCCTGTGAAACATGTTGCTCCGGTCGAACCCGCCGAGCAAAGGACGCTGCCATCGGCCGTCCAGTCCGCCGCTATTCCCAAGAAGAAGGAAAGACCGGTTGGTTCCAAAGATGTTCTGCCCCGGAAGCGGAGAAATCTTGTTAAAAATGTTTTGCCACATGAGATCATTAAGGATCACGGCAATGTATTAGAAGAGCGCGTTCCAGATGAAACGCCTATTCCTAATCATGCCGATAACCTCGAAATATTCGTCGAGTATGCTAGCTTAGACGATATTTTGAAGCGAAACGAAACTGTCATCGATGATGTGTTCATATACTCAGTGGCCACTGACATTATGAACAATGATGACATGAAACCTCGTAGTGTTGCCGAGTGTCAACGACGAACGGACTGGTCACAATGGAAACAAGCAATCCAGGCTGAACTAGACTCCTTAGCAAAAAAAAGCGTATTTGGACCTGTTCCTCCAACACCACCCAATGTTAAACCAGTTGGTCACAAATGGGTTTTTCTAAGGAAGCGTAATGAGAGAAATGAGATTGTGCGATACAAGGCTCGTCTTGTGGCGCAAGGCTTCTCACAACGCCCTGGAATTGATTACGAGGAGACGTATTCTCCCGTAATGGACGTCATAACGTTCCGCTACTTAATCAGTTTAGTAGTTTCCAAAAAACTGAATATGCAGCTCATGGATGTGGTCACAGCCTATCTCTACGGGGATCTAGACACAGAGATATATATGAAAGTCCCTGAAGGACTAAAGATGCCTGAATCAAGTAGTTTCCGACCACGGAACGCGTTCTCGATTAGACTGAGGCGTTCGCTATATGGATTGAAACAATCCGGGCGAATGTGGTATAACCGCCTAAGCGAATACTTGATCGGTTTGGGATACGTTAATAACGAACTTTGCCCATGCGTGTTCATAAAGAAATCTACTTCAGGATACGCAATCATCGCGGTCTATGTAGATGACATGAATCTCATAGGAACCGAAAAAGACTTGTCAGAAACTGCTGATATCCTGAAAAGGGAATTCGAGATGAAGGATCTTGGGAAGACACGGTTTTGCCTCAGCCTGCAGATCGAGCACCGTAAAGATGGAATTCTTGTCCATCAAGCGAACTGCACCCAAAAGGTGTTGAGACACTTTAGTCATTTTGACGTTAAGCCGTCCGCTACTCCCATGATCGTCCGCTCTCTAGACATTACTAAGGACCCATTCCGTCCAAAGGAGGACGACGAAGAGATATTGAGTCCTGAGTGCTCGGGTGCAATAGGCGCTTTATTGTACTTGGCCCAATGTACTAGATCGGACATCTCGTTTGCTGTGAATTGTCTAGCTCGACACAGCACCGCGCCAACACGCCGCCATTGGAATGGCATAAAAGACATTTTCCGCTACCTTAAGGGTACTACGGACTTGGGCTTGTTCTATCCCTACGCGGTTTTGAGTGAGTCCAACGCTCTTGGCACTCGAAGCAACGCGACCCTTGTTGGCTACGCCGATACGGGATACTTATCTGATCCGCACAAGGGGCGTTCCCAATCTGGTTATGTCTTTACCATTAGGAACACGGCGATTTCTTGGAGGTCTCGCAAACAGACCTTAGTGGCTACTTCAACGAACCACTCTGAGCTACTCGTTCTCTATGAGGCGACTAGAGAGTGTGTATGGCTTCGAGCTGTTATTGGCCATATTCGAAGTACATGTGATCTTCCATATGACCCAGATGAACCTGTTGTCGTCTATGAGGACAATACCGCTGTTATTGATCAAGCAAAACATGGTTACATCAAAGGGGATGCTACCAAGCACATATCGCCCAAGTTGTTCTTTACACATGAACAACAAGCGCTTCAGAAGATTGAAGTGCAACACATTGGATCGGAGAATAACCGTGCAGACTTGTTCACCAAGTCACTGCCAAAACACTCGTTCCAGAAACATGTCAGAGCGATTGGACTTAGGAAGCTTTCAGAGCTAGCCTAAGTGAAACATGTTTCCCGCACCCTGTTGTGTGCATGTGAGGGGGAGCGCCCCAACGAGCGCCCCCAAAACGCCATGTTGTGCGTATATCCCGCGCCCTGTCGAGTGCGAGTGAAAAGGGGAGCATCCTGATGTATGCTTGTGTACTCTTTTTCCCTTAGACCAAGTTTATTCCTATTGGGTTTTCCTTGGCAAGGTTTTTAACGAGACACATTTCAAATCTCTTATTCACTAAGGACTATTGTGATCAGGGGGAGTATCCAGTGTATACTTCTAAACCATCGTGTACTCTTTTGTCCTTCGATCAGTGGTTTTTCCCACTGGGTTTTCCCTGACGAGGTTTTGACGAGGCACCTTTGCAATGGTTAAATTTACCCCTATCACACTAACCTGTGTGTACTCTTTTATCCTTCAACCAAAGTTTTTTTCCTACTGGGTTTTCTTTGGCAAGGTTTTAACGAGGCACAAGTAGGTGGTCATTTTTGAATCTGCAAGCTACAGACAGACAAAGAAGCTCAGAGGTGTTTACAAGCAGAGTTTGTGAAGAGCCAAGGGGGAGTGTTGTAAGTCATCTCATCATGGTGAATCATGGTGACTCTTCATTTTGTAACTCATGACTCTTCACTTTGTAACTCCTAAGTGACATTTCATTATGTAACTCCCAACCTCTCTCTTCCTATATAAAGAGAGGTTGGGACAGCTTGTAGAGACAATTGAGACACATATATTGATATACATGTTAGGTTGAGCTAATTGTCCACAAAGCTATTTTTATATTTATGGCAATATAGATAAAGATATCTATATGAAACTCCCTGAAGGATATAAAATTTCAGGGATATCTTTATGAAACTCCCTCATAAAGATAGCCATAAAATTTTCATGATTCCTCCCCCTCACATCTATATAGTTATAGATCTCGGGACACGATGGTTAAGAAGTAAACACATTATCTTCACAATCGTCATATATATTGCCATAAAGATATCTATATGAAACTCCCTGAAGGATATAAAATTTCACCAGAGAAAACAGATAGACCTCGGGACACCTATTCTGTAAGGTTACAAAGATCATTGTACGGTCTTAAACAATCAGGAAAAATGTGGTATAACAGACTAAGTGAGTTTCTTGCTACGCAAGGATTTACTAATAATAAAGTCTGCCCGTGTATCTTTATAAAAAGATCGGGAACATGATTTGTTATAGTCGCCGTTTATGTCGACGACTTAAATCTCATTGGATCTCCTGCAAAGATCACTGAGATATCTGAAAGCCTTAAGACAACTTTTGAAATGAAAGACCTATGCAAAACAAAGTATTGTCTTGGCTTACAGATCGAACACCTAAAGGGTGGTATCCTGTTACACCAATCTACATATACACGAAGATTACTTAAACAATTCCACATGGGTAAATGCCATCCCCTTAGTACACCAATGGTCGTTCGATCATTGGATGTAAAGAAGGACCCTTTCCGTCCACTGGAAGAGGGGGAGGAGTCATTAGGTCCTGAAGTACCTTACCTAGGTGCCATTGGGGCACTACTCTATCTGGCTAACTGTACGCGTCCTGATATAGCATTTTCAGTTAACTTATTAGCCAGATACAGTGCAGCGCCCACAAAGCGCCACTGGAATGGAGTGAAGCATCTTCTGCGCTACCTCCAAGGGTCTATAGACCTAGGACTATATTACCCGAATAGTGGATCTTCCACTTTACTTGGTTATTCAGATGCAGGTTATAGATCAGATCCCCACACAGAGAAATCCAGATCCCCACACAGAGAAATCACAAACTGGATTTGTGTTTACTTTCGGTGGTACGACTATCTCCTGGAGGTCCGTCAAACAGACCAGTGTGGCTATCTCATCCAACCATTCTGAACTCCTGGCAATCCATGAAACAAACAAGGAGTGTGTTTGGCTTCGCTCTGTCATTCAGCACATGTTGGCATCTACTGGCCTGAAGACTGGTGAACTTGAGCCTACTACCCTTTTTTAAAGATAATGCAGCATGCGTAGCTCAACTTCAGAAATGATACATGAAGAGTGACAAGACGAAGCACATATCCCCCAAATTCTTCTGGACGTACGACCTTCAAGAGAAGGGACAAGTCAAAGTACAACAAATTCAATCTTGTAATAACTTAGCAGATTTGTTTACCAAAACACTGCCACGATGTACTTTTGTAAAGCTTGTAAGAGGAATAGGGATGAGGCAACTAAAAGACCTGCAAGCCTGAAGCTTGTATAGATCAGGGGGAGTAAAACTATAGGATTGTACTCTTTTTCCTTAGGACTGATGGTTTTTTCCACTGGGTTTTCCACAGCCAAGGTTTTAATGAGGCAAACCAAGTTTACTCTGGATCCAGCAGTATCCACCCCATTAGCTTATTGAAACCTGAAGTATTTCATAAGTAGATCCAAGGAAATGGATGAATAAGGGGGAGTGTTGTGAAACCCTTAGATATTCACCATTATGTCATGAGTTACACATGACCCTTGGGATCATGCAACTCATGACCCTTGGGTTTTGTAACTCTTGACCCTTGGGTTGCCCCTTATCACTATATATATGGCCCTTGCCATATGATGAAATGATATAAGAAATATACTATTCTACAATTCTAGTTTTCCTTCATGTATCCTTTCTGAAGTTGAGCTACGCATGCTGCATTATCTTCAAAAAGGGTAGTAGGCTCAAGTTCACCAGTCTTCAGGCCAGTAGATGCCAAAATGTGCTGAATGACGGAGCGAAGCCAAACACACTCCTTCCTTGTTTCATGGATTGCCAGGAGTTCAGAATGGTTGGATGAGATAGCCACACTGGTCTATTTGACGGACCTCCAGGAGATAGCCGTACCACCGAAAGTAAACACAAATCCAGTTTGTGATTTCTCTGTGTGGGGATCTGATCTATAACCTGCATCTGAATAACCAAGTAAAGTGGAAGATCCACTATTCGGGTAATATAGTCCTAGGTCTATAGACCCTTGGAGGTAGCGCAGAAGATGCTTCACTCCATTCCAGTGGCGCTTTGTGGGCGCTGTACTGTATCTGGCTAATAAGTTGACTGAAAACACTATATCAGGACGCGTACAGTTAGCCAGATAGCGTAGTGCCCCAATGGCACTTAGGTAAGGTACTTCAGGACCTAATGATTCCTCCCCCTCTTCCAGTGGACGGAAAGGGTCCTTCTTTACGTCCAATGATCGAACGACCATTGGTGTACTAAGGGGATGGCATTTATCTATGTGGAATTATTTAAGTAATCTTCGTGTATATGTAGATTGGTGTAACAGGATACCACCATTTAGGTGTTCGATCTGTAAGCTAAGACAATACTTTGTTTTGCCTAGGTCTTTCATTTCAAAAGTTGTCTTAAGGCTTTCAGATATCTCAGTGATCTCTGCAGGAGATCCAATGAGATTTAAGTCGTCGACATAAACGGCGACTATAACAAATCCTGTTCCCGATCTTTTTATAAAGATACACGGGCAGACTTTATCATTAGTAAATCCTTGCGTAGCAAGAAACTCACTTAGTCTGTTATACCACATTTTTTCTGATTGTTTAAGACCGTACAATGATCTTTGTAACCTTACAGAATAGGTGTCCCGAGGTCTATCTGTTTTCTCTGGTAAAATTTTATATCATTCAGGGAGTTTCATATAGATATCTTTATCTATATTGCCATAAAGATATGCAGTCACAACGTCCATGAGCTGCATTTCTAGGCTTTTCAGAAAAGAGAGGCTGATCAGGAATCTGAAGGTATTTCCATCCATGACCGGAGAATATGTTTTTTCATAATCTATTCCCGATTTCTGGGAGAAACCTTGTGCTACAAGGCGTGCTTTGTAGCGCACAACTATGTTGGGTTCATTACTTTTTCTTGTGAAGATCCATTTATATCCCACAGGTTTTACACCTTCAGGTGTTTGGACTACAGGTCCAAAGACTTCGCATTTCAAGAGTGAGTCCAGCTCTACTCCTATTGCCTCGTTCCACTTTGGCCAATCGTCTCTGCGTTTACATTCTGCTAGAGACCGTGGATCGATGTCATCGTCATTTTCAGTGACGTGAACGGCAATATTGAACGAAAAATCGTCGTCGACGACTGTGCTTTTTCTGTTCAGTACCTCTCCAGTACGTACATAATTTAATAATATTTCTCATGTTTGTTCCTCTTCAGGAGAAACTAGGAGGGGAGAGGTAGCTGATCTGAGCTCAGCATCCTGTGTTGGAATCTTCTTAATTTCTCCAGGGTTTTTTCTTTTACGAGGGACTTTGTCTCTCGAACCTGGTGGGCGTCCTCTTTTTAATTGAGGTATTGCCATTTCTGCTGCCGGCGGATTGCATCCATCTTTGGGGATGTCAATCCTAGCTGGCGTGTTAGCAGCAGGGACGTGTGATCTGACAATCTTCTGGTTGTCAGTAAATGTATCCGAAAGTAGATGTACAGTGTTCTGAAGATGTAATATCTTCAGGATCTCATCTTCATATTGACTTGTACGTGGATCAAAATGAGACAAAGTTTTTGTGTCCCAAAAAATTATCTTAGAAGCTTCTGGCTTCTTAGACTGTGTGCCCAGTTTAGGAAATAATCCTTCATCAAACTCACAGTCATCAAGACGTGCCTTAAATACGTCACCCGTCAGGGGTTCTAGGTATCTAATTATAGAGGGTGAGTCAAACCCAACATAGATACCTAATCGACGTTGTGGACCCATTTTGGTCCTCTGTGGGGGAGCAATGGGGACGTAAACAGCACAACCAAAAACTCTCAAATGAGAGATATTTGGAGGTGAACCATAAGCGAGCTGCATCGGAGATAGAATATGACCTCCAGAGGGTCGTATTCTAATAAGTGATGCGGCATGCAATATAGCATGACCCCAAGCTTCCACAGTCAACTGTGACTGCATCAACAATGGACGAGCAATCCATTGTAATCTCTTAATAAGAGATTCTGCTAACCCGTTCTGGGTGTGAACATGAGCTACAGGATGTTCAACTTCGATGCCAGTTGCTTGGCAATAGTCTTGAAAAACCTGTGAAGTAAATTCACCCGCATTATCAAGTCTTAATTTTTTTGATATGGTTATCGGGGAAATGAGCCCGCAACTTAATTATTTGTGCCAATAGCTTAGAAAAAGCTAAGTTGCGGGTGGACAAAAGGCACACATAAGACCATTTAGTAGATGCATCTATAAGTACCATAAAGTACCAAAATGGACCACTTGCGGGGTGAATAGGTCCGCAAATGTCTTCATGAATTCTCTCTAAGAAGCTAGGAGACTCTAGTCCCACTTTCAAAAGGGATGGTCTCGTTATAAGTTTGCCTTGAAAACAAGGTAGACAGGAGTAATCATACTTCTGAAGAATCTTCAGGTTCAGCAGGTTATGTCCACTGGATTGGCTTATGATTCGTTTCATCATAGCTGATCTGGGTGACCCAGTCTATTATGCCAAAGTTTAAATTTTGGCGATGAATGACACTTCTGGTGCACAATCATGTTAACTTATGTTGATTGAATATGAGTATGATAGAGACCCGACGGGAGTCCCTTGAATCGTTCTAAGATAATTTTTGAACCATCTTTTAGACGAGTAACATACAGATATTCTGCCTCATTTATTTTATTTGTTTCTAAGTGATATCCGTTTAAACGAATGTCCTTGAAACTTATGAGGTTCCTACTTGATTTAGGAGAGAATAGTGCATCTTTTATTACTAGTCTTGTTTTATTTGGGAGCAATATAATTGCTTCACCAGATCCTTCTATTATGTTTGATAGTCCTGATATCGTAATAACGGGACCGTCATAATCATATAAGCTATAAAAATAGCTTTTTTCTCGAAGGATTGTGTGCGTCGAGGCGCTGTCCACAAGGCATTCACACTTCATCTATAGATCTATGAAAAAATAACAACAAACAATCATAATTAAAACAACAGTTTTGAAATACAATTTTTGTTTAAAAAAAATTCTCTTATATCGATCGATTGGCCGATATAGAGAGGTCAATAAGTTGCTTGCAAAAATGCATAATTTATAAATACAATTTGAGAAAAAAATAATATTCGGTCATCCCCTTTCGGTAGCTCTACGTGAATATGACCAGGCGGGAAAATGAGGGAGGAGGGTCACCGGGGACCTCTTAAGAACCAAGCCCCAAGTTCTTTCTGACATCATACCCAAATAGGTGAGCCTATTCGGAGAGACTTCGTAAAATTTTCTTTGTCAAATGTAAGAATAAATATTATTTTTCAAGAAATTTAAAAGAGAAGCATAATATGAAAATGCGGCAACAAGTTTTTAAAAACATGAAATAAGATAGTGGCTCTAGTCGAGTAGGTCGTCGTTCTCGAAGTCTTCCGCCGAGAACTGAGTAGACGGCTGCTTTTCTACCAGATTTGTTTCAACTTGAGACTTCTGGCTCGCTTGATACAAATTTTGTAGATGTCGCGGGGTGCGACAGTTTCTGGACCAGTGTCCAGTCATGCCACATTTGTGGCATTTGTCCTCCCAATTTTTCTTGGGAATGGACATCAGTTCTGTGGTCTTCTTCCACTTTTTCTTTGCCCCACTTTTGCTGCTCTGGGGATGAAAGTTGTTCTGGGGTGGACTTCTGGCCGGCCTCTTATGTGCATTCCCCATGTTAGATCTGTCCTTATTTTTTTCTGCTTCTTGGAAGAAAAATGAGCTTCTGGGAGAGGAGCTGAGCCTGCAGGGCGTAGGTTATGAGTGGCCAAGAGAAGTTCTCTGTTTTGCTCTGCCATCATCAGGGTGGAGTGCAATTCAGAGTACTTTGTGAACTTTCGTTCACGGTACTGTTGCATGAGGATTGCGTCCTTCTCGTGGAAGGATGTATAAGTTTTTTCCAACATGCGATACTCCGAGACTTCTTCACCACACAACTTCAAGCGTGAGGTGATATTATGGAGAGCTGAGTTGTACTCAGCTACGGACTTAAATTCCTGAAGTCGAAGGTTTTCCCACTCATACCTTGCACGTGGGAGGATTACATCTTTTTGATGTTTATAGCGGTCCTCCAGTGCAGTCCACAATTCCTTTGGGTCTTCTACAGTGAGGTATTCGGCCTTCAGGGTCCGATCAATGTGTCTCCTGATGTAGATAATTGTCACGCCCCAGAACCAGAATACTGGAGAGCGGAGGCAGACATAGCCAGCTACGTATAATGAAATGGAATCCACTCCACTATACGGTCACGGCTGTCTAGATATATGAGGGTTTATCTACAAGCCAACAGTCTCTTATGGTCGATAACAAGCCTAGTGTCTCAATCACAAGCAAGTAAATAGAGTTACAAGATGTAAGACCACCAAATATACAATAGTAAGGCGTCCCAAACATTACATATTCAGCTGATCATGAAGCTAGTCGTTACAAAATGTGAGGACTAGCAAGAGTTTTAGTCATACATGATCAACCCTAGGTTGCCAATCATGTTACAGCCCGTAGGCAGACAGTAAGTAAAAATGTACACGAGCTAACACTTGTTCGGCGGCCAAACGCCTCAAAGAAATAATTTACAATAGAGTGGGAGAGCCAAAATAACCCACTCGTTGCCAGGATTCCGTCTAGTGGTCACCATGTGGCTGAAGATTCGGTAGATCCTCTGGAGCTGCTCTGGTATCTGGCCATACAAAACCAGCTGGGTCAGACCCCAGAAAGAGCAAGTGCCACAAAGGAGGCTTCACTTAAGAACTAAAACCAGCAATCAGCACAGGAATATAAATATAAATAAAATAAGGACTGGAATAAAAGGAAACATATCAGGATGATATACGACGAGATAACCATGGAACTATTCAGACAGCCAGGTTACAACCCGTAAACAAAACAAGGACCGGGGTTGTAACCCTTCGTCTGAACGGAGCTTGGTTTCTCACCATTTATCGGTAAAATAAATACAAGCATTCTGGTCATTCAATAATCTGGAACAGGATCAGGACAAGACTAGACTGGTTAGACTCCATCCAATCATTTCGTGGCCAAGCAAGAATTACGGCTTGATACTTTAACTAACTAGGGTTGTCACAAGCCTAATTACTAACAAGATACAATGAGATTATTCCACAGCCACAAGCCCTACAGACCATCCAGGTCACCCAGGTCGAGAGATTAGGGTTGAATTCAGGTGGGTACATCGTCCAGGAAATGCATGTACCCTTAAGCAGTTTGAGGGGTGCAACACATGACAGTGTGCTGGAAATGTGCCCTACTCGACGGCAGGCTACAGATCCCAAGCGCGCCCAGGTAACGGGATTGCCTGTAGCTGAAAAATCTCTTTATGCCTAATGTATTAATCTAGTTGTTAACCTTAGTCCATTTTAGTAGGTACTCCTGACCGTGGTACTCAGGAGTCCCCTCCTAGACATGATGCAAGACAGGACTGGATTATTTGTACAAGCACAATCGCCCACGGTGTCCAGGTTATTATACAGGTCATGTCATGTCAGGTAGCCGTCGTAACAGCTTATCAAGATATAACATGTCAGGTTTATCAGGTCAAGTATACTGGTCAGGAGTGCGCCACGACGGGCCACTATCAGGTCATGTCAGGTTATTATGTCAGGAGTGCACCACTACGGGTCACTATCACGTCATGCTCAATTATCAATTCCAAATATATCAAATAAATTCATGATTATCAAGTTCAGGACAAAAGGCGTAAGGATATAAAATGGATGTTAAATATCTAATAAAATATCAATATACAGGGCTATAGAAGATCAAGGGTAATCAGGCTACGCTCAAGCCAGGCTATGCTCAGGCTAGCGTACGCTCAGGTCTGCGTACCAAAGGATCCATACACTTCCAATGGGAAGCGTACGCAAGGATCAGCGTACACAAGGGCACGCTCAAGCTATAGGTCAGCGTACGCTCAAGCTATAGGTCAGCGTACGCTCAAGCTAGCGTACGCTCAAGACTGCGTACGCTCGAGCTAGCGTACGAAAGGGGCCAGCGTACGCCTTGCTCGCTTAAGCTAGCGTACCAAAGCACGCGTACGCTCAAGCTAGCGTACGCTCAAGACACACTGCCAACAGGCAGCGTATTAAGGTGAGCGTACGCTCGCTAAAGAGCAGCGTACGAAGGCTAGCGTACGCTCGCTAAAGAGCAGCGTACGAAGGCTAGCGTACGCTCGCTAAACAGCAGCGTACAGCTCAGCGGCATAAGCTAAAAAGCTAGCTCACTGTTCACTGTCTTCTCCAAATGGCAAGAACAGCAAGAACTCTAAAGTTGAATCTAAGCTTCAATCGTCCATATCTTGGTCAAAACAAGTCCGAATCCAACTTTTCAAAGGTCAAAATTGGGTAGAATGAGATGCTCTAAAACATGGAACCATCAAAACTTGAAAACAAGAAAGTTTAATAGATCAAAACCATCAAAATCCGAAAATAGCAAAACTCTAGATCTACAACAATTAAAGCCTCAAAATGGAAAATGGCAAGTTCTAATGTGGTTTAGAATCATGAGGAGAAGCTAATGAAACCGTCAAAAGGAGTTCTCTTGTGGAAGCAAGTTGCACTTGCCTATGGTGTTCTTGGTTGGTGGAGAAGAGTAATGGTAGGGGAAGGAGAAGTAAATGAGAATTATGGAAGAGAGAGAAGGTTGGTGGGAATAATAAAGAGGGGGGTGTTGTGGTGGAAATGAAGGAGAAGCATAGGCTAAGGTGTTCCACCCTTGGCCCATGATGAACCAAGCATTGGGCCGGCCGAACCAAGCCAACCCAACCGAGAGTTAAACCAAGCCGAGAGCTAAACAAGGAAAGATGCAAATACAAGATAAAATACGTATACATATTCCAAATACGTAATACGAACAACATGCATTACAATAATGGCTTTCGCCTTATCTATATCAGAGACTTTCATTGTAGAAACAACCACAGCAGTGTCTGCTGTATTTCCTGTACCAGTGGCCGGAGCCGATGGAAGAGGAGTTGAAATTGTGGCTAATAAGCCCTGGGCACGTAAGTGGAACTTCAGGTCCATGTGCCAGCTCAAATAATTTTTTCCAGCAGCATCTAGTACTTCGAAATCGACACTCGCTATTTTGGCCATTTTATCTATCATGTGAAAAACATGCATAAATTAAAATTAAATATTTACGCATAATCATAAATGTTACAGAGCTCATAAAAATACCACGGTGTCCAAAAGCTGCTGACTTTTTTTTTTGTTTTTTTTTTTGTTTTGAAAAGCATTAGCAAAATCCAAACAAGGCCTACACTGCTAACGTACATCTAATATTAAAGATAACTTCTTCCGTTGTAACGAATGCTAAGTTTGTTACTAATATAAAATCTAATTGTTCTTAGAAAGTTTTATACTAATTGAACAATAGTTCAAAAAGGAAAAAAATCCGTTTTGCAGTAAACGCAGAAGACAATTGTCTCATTTTTATACATGTGAGGTTGGGATAACTTTCAGATAAAATTGTCTCATTTTGATCCACGTACAAGTCAATGTGAAGATGAGATCCTGAAGATATTACATCTTCAGAACACTGTACATCTACTTTCGGATACATTTACTGACAACCAGAAGATTGTCAGATCACACGTCCCTGCTGCCAACACGCCAGCTAGGATTGACATCCCCAAAGATGGATGCAATCCACCGGTAGCAGAAATGGCAATACCTCAATTAAAAAGAGGACGCCCACCAAGTTCGAGAGACAAAGTCCCTCGTAAAAGAAAAAACCCTGGAAAAATTAAGAAGATCCCAACACAGGATGCTGAGCTCAGATCAGCTACCTCTCCCCTCCTAGTTTCTCCTGAAGAGGAACAAATAGGAGAAATATCATTAATTATGTACGTACTGGAGAGGTACTGAACAGAAACAGACAGACGAAGAAACTCAGAGGTGTTTACAAGCAGAATTTCTGGAGAGCCAAGGGGGAGTGTTGTAACTCATATGTCTCCTCACATTTCATCTCCTTGTAACCTACATGACCTTTGGCCCTTCATTTCTTCATAACCCCCAACCTCTCTCCCTATATAAGAGAGGTTGTGATAGCTTGTAAGAGGCACTTGAGTGGTTGATAATATACGAGAAAGCTTCGTCTCCGTGTGTTTGAGTTTTTGCCTTACGACAGAAACCATAATATTGATGTTCAACTAGTGTAAACAAGGACTGCCCAATTTTTTAGCAGTCCTATAAACTGAATGGACTGCAAGAAAACTTGACAGTACTAAGTCACAGCATGTGAAACAAAGGACTACCCATTTTTCTGGCAGTCCTTACTGAATGTTGGACTGTCAGAAAAATGGACAGTCCAACTCACAACATGTGTAACTTTGGACTGCCCAACTATCTGGCAGTTCAGTCTGTATGTTGGACTGCCAGAAGAATGGGCAGTCCAACTCACAACATGTGTAACTTTGGACTGTCCAACTATCTGGCAGTTCAGTCTGTATATTGGACTGCCAGAAGAATGGACAGTCCAAAGTTACACATGCTGTGAGTTGGACTGTCCATTCTTCTGACATTCCATTCAGTTTGTAGGATTGCCAAAAAATTGGACAGTCCTTGTCGACGCGGAGTTTTCTCGTTCGTTCATACTTGGGTTTAATTTAAATGGATAATTTCCTACTCCGTATGTAGTTTAATTCATTCAAATGGGCTACAAAGAATTGAAATAAACAATGTAATTAATGCTTAAATTTTTCAAATTAATTTCTAGGATTTGGAAATAAATTGAGAAAGAATTTGTGTGCTTGAATTAATTTCTTCAAAAGAGGAGGATGGTGGAGGAGAAGTGGAAGATGTTGAAAATTTAGGAGTTGTGGATGAGAAGAGGAAGATGTTGGGGATTGAGGAGATGTGGAGGAGAAGAGGAAGAAGAAGAAGAAGAAGAAGAAGAGAGGGGTGAGAATTTTGGAAGAGAGAGATTAATGCAAATGAAGGGGAAAAAAAGGATTTGGAGGGGGGGGGAGGGAATTTGGGATAGCCATGATCATAAATTTGGACTAGCCTTGTGAAAATAAAAAAATTTGGGCTAGCCACAATCTGGGCTATCCATGATCATATTTGGTTGTGTCCATATAAAAAGCCTTTTTTTTCTTCGGGTCAGACTGAGTTTCCATTTTCTAGAATCCAACACGGTTTGACGTGGTCCTTCATCCAGGTCGAACTGGATTTAAGGAATATTTTTTGGGTTATTTGGCATCCGAAAAATTTCTATAAATATAGATTAGTTTATCCAAATTTATTACAACAATTTTTTTTTTCTTTCTCTTCGAATAATTTTAGTCATTCAGACGATCTCTTTGACGAATTAGATGTTTTCCTGAAATTGAGCTGCCAAAAAAAGTAAGAGTTCGAATAATTAGAATTTGAAGGTTTCAACTAGGGATCATCATTGGGCCCGAGGCCCATGGGCACACGTAAAGCATGTCCTGTCCTATGGGCCAAAGTCCGATACAGTCCGGTCATTAGGGTAGTCCGGTCCGGTCCATATTAGTATTGGACAGGACTTGGACTAAGCATCCGTCCGTCCGAGGTCCGCACGATACAAGTCCGTCCGAGTCCGGCCCGAAAAGCCTGTATAGTCCGTCCAGAGTCTGGACATTAGTTCTGAGTAGTTCACATTTCACAAGGTTATTGGCGATATTTATCTTTGAGCTATGTAATAGTTCACATTTCACAGGTAATGAAGCTTTTACACCATGGATTTGGAGAAGTTTGGGAGGTTGTGTTCAGAAGTAGCTAGTAAGATGGATTTACGTTATGTTGATTAATTATAATTAGTAGTAATACCCAGACTAATAAGTGATTACAGATTAATGAATTGTACAAGTTCTTTTACAATCAAATTGAAATGTATGGGTATAACTATATCACAATTACCAAGTCTAGATCAAAAGATAATTGGCCGCTACCAAATAAACAAGTTGCACTGTTGCAACACAAACTTGTGCAAGTCTCACCTTCTGAAGGAAATCGATGCAGTGCAGAGCTCTGTGTATGAAAGTGTGTTCCACATCCCGGAAATGTTAGATACTTTTGGTCTATTACACCATGCAGGCCCTGGTATCGTGAACCAGAAACAAACAATGGAACAAGCTTTTCCATGAGCCATTAGGTATATTGAAAGAACAGCCTTTCAAAGACGGGTTTACCGATTAACTCCGAGAAGATCTATTTGGACTTTTTTTATTATAGAACTAGTCCGGTTCGATCCGACTTGGTCCAAAAAGTCTGATCTTTGTGCGCGGACTTGGACTTCATAGATAATAATTAAGTCCGACTCGACCTAGTCCGAAATTTTTCTAGGGCCAAAAAAGTCCGACCCATGCCCGGCCCGAACATATACTTTATGGACCTGGGCGGCCCGGCCCGGCCCGACCCGGCCCGGCCCAATGCCGATCCCTAGTTTCAATGTGATCGACCACCACCAAACATGAAGTGACTAAGACTTGCAGATTAAGACCAATTTCTCTGTAGATTGAAGATGTAGACGACCGTCATCAAAGATTTATAGAAAGTTTGACATAAAGAAATTGAATTGAAGATGGAAGATAAAATTAAAGATGAACTTTGTAGCTTTCAGCTTTCTACAAATAAATAAAAATTATGTGAAATTATCAATTAAATAAATTTTTTATTTTTCTTAATGACTCCTATTTATGGGATATTTAGTTTTAGGGTCTCACATATACATTGATATTAGGGTTTCTGTTTCGAAATTGACCGATGTTAGAGTTTGGATCTCGAAATCACTGTTCCCGTAGGCTAATGAACAGTAATTTTGAGACCAAATCCTAACATTGATCAATTTCGAGATCCAAACCCTAATATCCATCTATACTTGAGACCCTAACACTAAATAACCCTTTATTTATTCTCTATTATTATTATTATTATTATTAAATAATGGGCTCAGTTTTTTTTTAAATAATTGGCCATTTTTGAAAAAAAAAAATAGTGGCTCATTAAGCAAGGCCCAATCAAGTCCATACCCGATCTAGACCAAGCCCAAACCCAGTCCGGTCCAACTCGGATCGGCTCAAACAAGGGTTATGTGCTGGGCTGGATATGAGATTCTCATTCTAGGTCTGGCCCAGACCGATCTACTTGATATCTACTTGATCGGGTTGGTCCGACCTACATTGAATTCGGCCAAACCAATTGGTTCGACCCACGCACAACCCACCAAACAACTATAACTTTACTCTAGAACTTATTTTTAAAAATACAAATTTCGAGGTGAAATGTTGGAAATAATACTTCCCAAACCTCAACCTGTTTACACATAATATGTTTACTTGGGGGGTTCTATGATATAACTACTAGAGCTAGAGAATATGAATGTTGAAACATTATATTTATCAGGTTTAGCTAGAAAAAAAAAAAAAAAAAACTCTATTAATTGGGTTCCTATCTAGAATTTGTTGGGATATATTTTGTTCGTTAGAAAAATAAAGATAAATGTAATAAGTATTATCTCTAAGGATGCTGAAGAATGTTGATTCAAAGCCTAGACCTTCTTTATCTCTCTCAATAAATTAGAAAAAAAATAAATCATTGTTCCATCCTCTGTGAGAGTCTCCTCGATCATGTATAGAGCATATCTTCCCTAACCATCCCTATATAGTATTTAAACCAAGTACAAGACTATTGCCTATTGAGGAAGCTATTAATCAACTTTGAAAGTTTGATGCAAGCTGCCAGTAAAGGCTATCATAAACTATATATCTAGCAACTTCAAGCCTAATAAAGACCCTCGATGATACTGTTCCTAGTCCGAATCCTATGATAAAGTGACAAACAATAGTGCTACGGGGACACACTTTTTTGACATAGTCCAAAGCTGTATCTCCATAATATTACTCTTGGATTGACACTAAATTACTATCCACGTCATAATTTATGATCCTAGGATCGATTGCTAGTGTTGCTTAACTGGATTACTCTGGTTTTCGAAATACTAATCTAATTATCCCTTTTCTGTTTGGTGTCTACAGTTGGAGGTTAGCTTCTTCATAAACATAGTTATTTATTTCACATTTTGCTCCTACAAAATGATTACATGTTATTAAATGTAACATTTTATGGCCCATAGATCTTACATGTTTTCTACCGGACTCACGGAGCGTTCATGAATCCCCAAGAATAACATGTTGTAGATTAATAACATTAATTGCTAATGTTCTCTGAACACTCAAAAAAATGAGAACCAAAACTAAAAAAAAAAAAGACACTCTCATAAGAATAGAACACAACGCCTTCTGAAGGTTCCAATATATAACTCCGAGTGTTTTACCAGGTATCTTTCCCTAGTGGCAGGGAATCATCAGAAGAACTAACCATCAAAATATTTATACTTACCTATTGACTCTTATTATTCATAAGAATTTATCATCCAATCGTAGGTCAGTGGAGAGCAACATAGATACCAGACGGAATCGACCATATGGTTCAGTCTTTCAATCGTAAGAATGTGTAGATGTGTGTGCATAACCTCTTCCATGTCCAACTGTTCATTGTAGTCATCAGAAAGTAGGGTGTGCAGGCTAGTCTGAGAATTCTCGGGACCTAGCATGGGTTTGGAAAGTGAGGCCTCTTGGTAAATAAAAAAAACCATTTTTTCTAAACCCATTTTATTAAAAATTTTCGGATACCAATTTTATCAATTTTTTTAACAAATAAAATCTTCTAAATAAATAAATAAATAATGGTAAAAAGTAACTAGTTTAGTAAACTTTGTGACGTTTTTTTAATATTGAAACAAGACAAATAAAATAAAAAATTTGGAGACAAAAGAAATAAGTAACTGTTCGAATAATAAAAGATATTTGAGAAGAAAAAAAATGAATTAGTTGGTCTAGCGGCAATGACTCTCCATGGTTTGAACAATGTTATTATCATTTTAATTACTAAAGCTTATTATGTACAAGTAATATCCTAAGTCTGTCTTGTTAGTTGTAGCTTTGTTTACAAAAGCTCAAAAGTCCCACATCGGCTAAAAGTATAGCCTTTACTGTGCATATATTCCTTTCCTCCACTTTGCTTCTTTAAAGATTAGTGTAGGAGCCCCATGGGCCACACGCGTGCGCCGTCGCTGCCGTCCGGCTCGGCTCGGTTCGGCGCGCGTAACGGGTGCGGGTACGTGCCCACATCTGCGGGCGCCGAATGCCGATTCGATTTTCTTTTCGGGTTCGGACTGAGACCCTAAAAACTTTTTGCTTCTCTCAATAAAATTTCTGACCGTTACAATCATTTAATTTCGTAACGTTTACTATTCAAACTTACGTCCAGATGCATTGCATCACGTTTTTCATTGTAATATTAAAATTTATTTTTCATTATTTCTGAACGTTACAAAGAGCCACCATCAGCCTATATAAGTCTGTGCTTCCTTCTTTTCCGTACACAGAAAAATTATTCTTTTCGAAATTCTCTAAAATTCTCGTCTCCTTCGTATTACCGCTGCTGTTCTTCGGTGCTCTGGGCAGAACTAAGTCGGGGTCACTCTCTCCAAGTGTGCGGCAAGAAGATTCCGGTGGAGCGAAAATTTTACCACTAGGAGCGTTCGGATACGGTCTGCACATAGATCCGAGCTAACTCTTAGGACAGTGCTACGTGCACGACTTCCTCGGAGGCCGGTAACTTTTAATTTAATTTATTTTCTTGCAAATTTTAATCCGAAGTTTTTGAAGAAAAATCCAACATGTCTCAAATGACAAAAGACTAGAGAATATACAGGGAAGCAAGCCCCCTAGCAGCCATTAATGTCTGTCCATAATGGACAGTTTTAGAAGAATAACTTTCCATTATTTCGACAGTTACAACAGTAATTCCCAATAAGTGGATAGTAGTTTACAAAATTAAAACACCTACATTGAAGCATACGTCAGCTACGCGCTGGAGCACAAATGCAACCGGAGCAGACTCTCCCCTAGAACCAAGGTCCATGGGGCTGTGGATAACCATGGGGAGCAGTAAAAATTGTAACCAAGATCCCACCTGTAAAAAAAAAAAAAAAAAAATCACAGACAGGAAGAAAGTTGCACTAGAACCAGCACTTGCAAGTGGAAAAAAGAGAAAATAATATAATAATTAAATTCAAGTCAAGAGAGGGTTTAGATTAATTAGAACTAGTCTACATGTACGTGTTTTGTATGTTTAATTAGAATACCATAAAGTCATCTGACGTCTTTTCATCTTTTCTAGATAATTATTCATGTGTGTGTGCATTTTTTACAATGCCAAGAAATTTGAAGTGCAAATTTTGTTCTTTTTTAATTTTCTATTGAGAATAATAACCTTTGAAAAATGGTAGAGACAGAAAAATTTATTTCCATTGGGACATGAATAGTTGTATAGAAAAACGAAACTTCATAAAATACAAATATTATTGTTTTGACTCTTAAACATAAATGACATTCAAGTTGATATAATAACATCATTTTTATAAAATACTCGAGGGTATTTTAGGAATTCAAAAATTTCACCACCAAAATTTTCTAATACAGTAGAATAGATTAATGTCACTTTGTTGGGCATGTTTATATGTTATAATAAGCCTCATTTAATATTTAAGGGCCTCATCCAGACTACTTGTCAAGGTGTGTTCTCTTTTGTTAGTTTGAGTTGAGGAAATAATTGGGCATTAGGGATTCAGGAATCTCCTTCTTTTGTTGTATACCTTTTTTCACTCTTAAAGTAAAGAGTGGCTGAAACTACATAATGCAAAATGAGCTTCTGTGCACCTTTTGCTTTTGCTTTGCTATTGGATAAGCTCGGTACATTCCTGACTAAGCATTTGATTTTGGTGCGTTACTGGCGTTGCCCAAATATTAATTAGGTATTGGGAATAAAATCTTAGCCGAAGAGTATATATATATATATATATATATATATATATATATATATATATATATATATATATATATATAGATATATATATATATATATACTTCTTGATATTCAAATTGCTTCTCAATCACACAGACCTTGGATATATATATTATATATATAATTATATATTATATATATATATATATATATATATATATATATAGAGAGAGAGGAGAGAGAGAGAGAGAGAGAGAGAGACCTTACATATATATATATATATTTTTTTCGGGTCGCATGCATCTCTCTTAACCACTAGGCTAGAGGTCATTTGCTATATAATATATATATATATATAATATATATATATATATATATTAGAGGAAGGATCAAGATATAGAGGAAGGATCAAGATCCTTACACTTTTTGCATCCCCATACATCCTCACTATTTGCACCGTTGGATGATGCTTTAAGTCATCTAATCTTAACCGTTGATTTACCAATGGTTAAGATTAGATGACTTAAAGCACATCCAACGGATGTGAACATGGGGATGCATGCGGATGCAAAAATTGTGGGGATGCCTATCCTTCTCATATATATATATATATATATATATATATATTATATATATATGTACTAGTCATAACCCGTTTCCATAGGGCATGGTTCATTTAAGGTATTCCCCCTCAAAATCTTGGACCCCCAATTTTAAACGAACAATAATAATTTTGAGGCCCCCATCAAAATATTAAATTCCAACCAGCTGGATGTGAATTTTCTTTGGATTTCCCATAAAATCCCACTCTCAATAATGCTCATCCACAACCATTATGAGGCCCCCATCAAAATATTAAATCCCAACCATCAAAATATTAATCTCCATCTTTGGATTCCCCAAAACCCCACTCCAAATATGCTCTTCCCAATAAAATCCCACTCCCAATAATGTTCTTCCCCATAAAATCCCAAACCGTTGATTCACCAAGATTAAATCCCAACCACTCTTTATCTTGGCACAGTCAGCCCTAGGATTCAAAAACCTTTGTGTTTTGTATAAGATAGATATATATATATATATATATATATATATATATATATATATATATATAGTGTGTGTGTGTGTGTGTGTATGTGTGTGTGGTTTAAATTAATTTTTTTGGGCCCTCATATTCCGTGGGTCATGAGCGGTCGTCCTGGCTATTCTGGATAGGGCCGACCTTGTCAAGGATATACTGCTGCACACTTTCAAGGAGTTTCGATTCTCTATTGAGAGAAAAATTGATAGAAGCATAGTGTGTTGCTCGGATAATGGGGCAAGGACAGATCCCTTTGATTCTGATGTCAAAGAGCAAAGAATATGACACCAGAAGACTCCGTCAAATACATCTCATCTCAAGGGCATAAAAAAGTAGATGAGAAGAACGCTAGTGGAGAGGGTGCGCGGTGTTTGCTGTCAGAAGCAAAAGTTTTCATAAAATTATTGGGTCGAGACTTTATATTCTACAATTTAAATTATTAGTATCTCACATGAAAGCGCATTTAAACCCTCCTTAAATGTGACAAAAATACAACTAAAGACTCATAATTTGAAAGGAACCATAATTTTTTATTTTCGCTCAATTCAGTTCCCGCCGTTAACAATCGTTAAAAATCGTCTAAAAAGACGATTTTACAGTTCCTCCCCTCTCCCCCTCCTCCCCCCCTCCCTTCTCTCCGGTGGTGGGGGCGGGTCGGGGGCTGGCCGGCGGAGGGAGGAGGGGGGGGGAGGGTATTTTAGGTATTTTTTTATTTTTTATTCTTTTTAAATGTCATTAATAGCCATTTTTAACGACTAATAGACGATAGGGGCTTTCTTGCTCACACGGACAATCTAAGGTAGGACAAACTGCTTAAGTTTTTTAACGAGTCTTATTTTGCTAACGAGGCAAATCTAAGGAGGATTAAAATGCACTTTACTCGTATCTCACATAATATTTCTTTGTGTAATGTGTATGACTGTCATATTATGTATTCACTTTTGAGATACGAATACGTAGCTACATCCAGCATGTGTCGCAGAATTGGCTATACTATGTTGTCTATACCTCCAACCATATCCAGATTCCATATGAAACACCAATATCGACTATATCTCACATCATACATATCTACTATTTCTAGCTCCTTCACAATCGACAAAGAACGATAACAACAATAATGACAAATAAAAAAAAGAACATATATAAATAAATAACCTTTAATAAACAATGAATAGTAAAAATACAATAATCCAAATACATGAGAAAAAACCCAAACTCGCGAACAAACCCATTATAACAAAGTGATTGAAAGAAAATACTAACGAATCAACTCATGTCACTAATATTGGTCACCGGAAGCATCCACGTCTCCCTCGTGGGAACGTACAAATTTTCATCTATAGTTGTTATTGTTTGTTTATCCAATCATAATTGTAGCAATTACACAATGTCAAGCAAGACCTAGAACAGATAATCTATACACACATGTAATAGCATGAATAACATAGTGCCATGATATGATCATTATGTAACAATTAGAAATCGTGTATAATATAGAAGTATAACAAGTTAGTACATGAAGTAAAATATGGAATAATAAGACCATCATGGTACTAGTGCAAAAACCATGTATTCTAGCTAGGTACATCCTACATGGTATTTCATGTTAATAACATTGTTTGTGTCTTTATGGTGTATATTATTCGGTTGGTTGGTGGATTAAACCCATCACTCATTGCATAAAGTCAATTAAACTTGTTGAGAAAAGAAGTATTGTAACTGTTGTATGTTAAATAAAATCTCATGGGCACATTATCCCATGGATTGCCATTCCATGTAGCTGATTGTATTATTTCAACCTAAAACAAATGACAAATATGCATAACTAGATGTTGATGTTTCTATAGTACTACTGAAATGTAAGTCGAGATTTTGCCATCTGTTCAGTTTGCACATAATGATAAACATAGTAAGATCCCATAAAAATATGTACCCTCTGAGTAGGGATGTTACAGAGGTTCAGGTCAGACTTTCCGACCGCTGAGGTTGGTCTTGCTTAGAAAAATTGGTTTTTACTTATAGGGGTGAGCATTCGGTTTATTCGGTTTAAACCGAACCGAAAATCCAAAATCGAATTGGACCGAAACCGAATAAGCAAAACCGAAACCGAACCGAATTGGTCCAAAACCGAATCAAACCGAACCGAATTAAATCGGTTCGGTTTTCGGTTTATTCGGTTTATTCATATATTTTTGATTTTTTTGAGCTTTTTTGTTAATATATATAGTAACTAAATTACATAGACATATTTAGTATATACCTATATATTTAGTATATACCTATATATATTAATACTTATATATAAGTACACACACACACACACACACCATATAATATATATTAATATTATATAATATATATATATATATATATATATATATATATATAGTACACACACACACACACACACACATATATATATATATATAATATATATATATAATATATATATATAAAAAAATATATATATATATATATATTATATATATAATAATATATATAATATATATATATATATATAATATATATATATTTATATATAAAAAAAAAAAAAAAAAAAAAAATCTATAATATATATATTATATATTAATTAATAATTAATTTTCTTATTCGGTTTTCGGTTTTGGACCGAAACCGAAATCCAAAACCGAAACCGAAACCGAATAAGAAAATTTAGTATTTTCAAAACCGAAACCGAACCGAATTTTTTTAAAACCGAACCGAACCTCTTATTCGGTTCGATTCGATTCGGTTTTCGGTCCAAAACCGAATAATGCTCACCCCTATTTACTTATACCTCGTGTACACGTAAATAGGAACGAGTTCAAAGCCTAGTAGTGTTGTTTTTATTACGAATTTTTAGTTTTTATTTTGGTGCCTCTCAAAATTTTTAGTCCTGAACGGTTGTCTAATCTGTCATGAGTCAAGCTGGTCCAACATATGAGTACATGTACCGTTCTCGGAGGGAGTTCCTTCGTCTTTTTCTTAATTATGTGGTTGTGTGGTTAGGTCCCATGTGGTAGAAACTTAATGAGCTTTGCTATGCCTACAACCAAACTTTACAACTTCCCTACAACCGGACACGTATCGGACTTCGATTGGAGGAGGGGAAAAAATGGTGGGGCCGGTGGAGCCCATGTAGCAGGGGGGTGAGAGTGGTGGGGGACCCGGTGAGACCTATGTGTAAGGGGTGGGAGAGAGTAGTTGTAAAAAAGTTGTAAAAATTTGGTAGTAAACTTAGCATTTTCCAAACTTAATACATTGGTCTATATTTAACTTCTATTATTTAACTTTTTGAGAATTATTAATGCTAGGTTACAGAAAAAATAACAACAAAGATTACAACAACTAGTAAAGAAAAGATTACAAGCTTCTGAAAACGAAGGTTTAAAAAATTTGAAACACAATTACTACAACAAGAATTAGAAGAGAAAATTTTGTCTTGCTAGGACGATGAAGATCATTGTTGCTCAAAGCAAGATTCGACCTTTTTCGTCGATATGCTCTCTTGAACCATCAAGTTCAACAACATCAATTTATGGAATACTCATTGTCACCCCGGAATGGACTTCACACAGACAAAAATTAGGCCGGACAACACTTTGTGGCTTCAAAACGTTGCTGCTAATTCTGCTTTCATAGCGTATATTCTCTAACTCCGTCTCAAATGATAAAAGACTAATATATAGGGAAGCCAAGTTCCCTAGCAGCCACTACTGTCCACAATGGACAGTTAATCCGAAGAATAACTTCACATTAAGTTAGCAGTTACAACAGTAATCCCCAGTGCCCCACTAAGTGGGTAGTTACAGAAACTGAAACACCCACACTGAATCACATGTCAGCCACGCTGGAGTACAAGTCTAGCGGGCAAACTCTACGCTAGAATCAAGGTCCAACAGGAGCCTCTCTGTTGAAACCAAGATAAGTGCAAAGTGCAGAAAGAGTATGGCAAAAACAAGTATTGTTTGGGGATTTGAACTTTATTCTCTAATAAAATATTTCTTCGTACCAACTAGCACTTCCATATGTGCAAGTCAATAAAATAAAATTTTTATATTGAAATACATAGTTATAATTTGCCATGTAGATGTGGGATCTTTTTGTAAAGAATAATTTTATAAATGCCCGTATGAATATATATCATTCATTATGATTAAGACTCTGGGTAGTTAACTAAGAGGGGTTTCTATTAAGAGAGAATTTCAAAATGTGTGATCTTTATTTAATATAGAGATTGTTGGGTTGTAAAAAAGCATGAAATGATCGAACTCGAGTAATTCTTGTGGTTACCGATAAGAGGTATAAGATACCGGCTGAATGACGGAAGATCAGTCATGAATTGAGCCACGAGAACATATTATTTCTTCTATTCATTTGGTAGGAGTTGGTGATAGTGAGCCCAACAGCCATACAATGTAGTGGAGTAATGTAGTGTGCACAAAGTCCCATATATATTGTCGTACATCAAAAAAAAAAAAAGAAGCGCATGAAATGAGTATCAATTATAGCCTGCTTCAAGAAACCTAATTTTCTTCTAAGGTAACTTTCTGCGTCTTCCTCTATTTCTTTCTCATTTTAGTCCATAAATGGTAGAAATAAGAGCCATCGATGGTTAATTCGGCACACAACAATTTGACACTCGATTATCATCCACATCATAATTTATTAAGTGCTAATGTTCTCCGAACAATAAAAAGAAAATCAGAACCAAAAACTAAAATAAGATGGATCTCATTAAACTAGAACATAACGCCTTCTGAAGGTTCCAACAATATATAATTCCGAGTGCATTACCAGGCAGGTAGCACTCCAAAGTGGCAGGGAATCATCAGAAACACTAACCATCAAAATATTTATAATCACCTATTGACTCTTATATATTCATAACAATTTACCATCCAGCATAACTCAATGTAGAGCAGCACAGATACCAGACGGAACCGATATATATGTTCGAATCTCCCAATCGAAGGTTATAAAAAAAATTATCCATACTATTTTATAAGAATATTCGCCTCCTCCTTTTGTCCAAGCGTCCATGTAACTCATCAGAAAGCAGGGTTGTGCAGTCTGAGAATTCTCGAGCCCTAGCATGGGTATAAAAAGTGGGTCCTCTTGAACGGGTAAATAGAAATAACTATTTTTTTCTAAGCAAGTTTTATGAATTTTTTCTCGAATACCAATTTTATCAATATTTTTAACAAATAAAATCTTCTAAAAAAATAAATAGAACGATGATAGGAAGTAACTAATTGAGTAACCTTTGTAACTTTTTCCTTATATTCAAACAAGACAAATAAAATAAAAATATTTTGAGAAAAGACAAAAGTAATTATTAGAACAGTAAAGATATTTGAAAAAAAATAACAACAGTGAATTAGTTGGTCTAGTGGTAATAGATTCAAAACTTACTATTTATAAGTAAGTGGGTGTGGGCTCTTTGGACCATCTTCATACTGAAGTATTACTATCGAGTACTACTTAAATGGGTCTAGAGCCTGTTTGAACCTTCCCATTATAAAGAACTGGCTGGACTAGAAGTGATTTTGGACATATTTTAGGACATTGTATATTGGGGCCTGCAACTGTGCCCTACACACACCTCCTAAGGCCCTGGGGCTGTGGATAACCATGGGAGCAGCAAAGTTGTAACTAAGATCCCACCTATAAAAAAAACTACAACCATGAAGAAAGTTGCACTAGAACCAACACTTGCAAGTGGAAAAGAAGGAAATAATAAATAAATTCAAGTCAAGAGGAGGGTATAGATTAATCTATTCTACTATATAATGCCAAAAGTAAGATTTCACCGTGGAACTTTTGTTTTTCAAAAATATCCTTACATGTCTAGTCCAATACAAAAAATAATGTATTCTATTAGGAGTAGTTAGGTACTTACAATATCTATTTTTTAGTATTTCAATATATTAGTTTTGTCTTTTGTTCTTTTCAAGTATATATAAAGTTAATTAAAAAACAACTTTGAGTGCATTTTTGCTCTTTTCAAGTATATACAAATTAAGTTAATTAGAAAATTAAATTACGTGCAACGCACGTGCATATATACTAATTAGAATTAATGCCACTTTGTTGGGCATGTTTATGTTATATTAAGCCTCATTTAATGTTTAAGGGCCTCATCTATGATCTGGCCTACTTGTGAAAGTGTCATTTCTCTTTTGTTAGTTTGAGTTGAGGAAATAATTAAGCATTAGGGATTCAGGAATCTCCTCCTTTTGTTGTCTCCCTTTTTTCACACTGAGTGGCTGAAACTATATAATGCAAAAGAGATTAGCTTTTGTGCTCCTTTTGCTTTGCTATTGGATAAGCTCGGTACATATTCCTGACTAGGCATTTGATTTAGGTGCGTTGCTGGCGTTGCCCAAATATTAATTTGGTATTGGGAATAAAATCTTAGCCGAAGAAGGATTGCGGGAGAGATGACAAGAATCCAAGGTCTGTGTGATTGAGAAGCAATTTGAATATCGAGAAGTATTCAATATCACTATTCTTCTTCTTCATCAAAAAAAAAAAAAAAAAAAAAAAAAAAAAAAAAAAAAACCATATTAAAAAATTTGCACAGATGTCACGAACACGAATGTCGACCAACTTAATCCACAAAAAAGAAAGTGACGAACCATAAACCTACTATTGATAACCAACAAGGCCAACAAATAACAGAGTGATACTATTAATTTTTCAAATTAAAGTGTCCTTTCAAATTGTTTCTTCTTATGCAATAACTGACGTGATATTGACATAACAAATTTTAATCCAAACAATTTATCATCCAATTTTTTAATTTTAATTTTCGTATTAATAATATTATTTTTTTAATAATAATTAATATCAATTTTATTATTTTAAAATTTATATGTTAACTGCTATGTTAGTTGTCATGTCAGATATATGTAAGAAGAAATAGTTTGAAGGAATACTTTGAAGGATTAACAACATTTTTCCAAACTGTGGTGACTAATTAACAAGCAAAATTCAGAGTTCTATTCCTGGTCAATTAAGTAAGAAACCTTGTTCTGCATTAGTCTGACTTCTGCT
Source organism: Iris pallida (assembly GCA_029216955.1). Lineage (NCBI taxonomy): Eukaryota > Viridiplantae > Streptophyta > Magnoliopsida > Asparagales > Iridaceae > Iris > Iris pallida. Next base: position 63,160 of record JANAVB010042955.1, read on the forward strand.
TACATATAAGTATGACATTTTATGATAGTAATCTGACGGCATAATTAACAGAAATGGCTTTAAATATTCCATGGATAGTTAAATGTTAACTGTTTGGAGACATGGAAGTGTTAAAGTTGGGCATTTATAAGGGCACAGCCAAATTTTTAGGGCTAGTCTAAATCTAATTTTGATTTATTTACAAGTTTGTCATTGAAAAAATTACTCAGGACTATCCTAACCATAGGTATAAAAGTCAAATTTTAATTTTTTTTGTTCTCTTCTCCTTCCTCACAAGAAGAAGAAGAACGAAAAACAATAAGAACATCTCTTTATCCAAACCCTAGTTTATTTTCTTTCATCTTGTTTGGACATCATGGAGGAAGAACAAGAAGAAAAAGAAAATTAACTTGTCGAAACCATGGAACTTTTATTTTAAAATTGTGGTCCCAATTTGTGAAATTATGGATAAATCTAGTTGTAGAAGAAATTGGTTTATCAAATCTATTAATCGTTAAAAGAAATATTGATGAAAACTCTAGTAGAGGAAATTATGGATGAAATCATAGTTGTAAATAAATAGACTTATTGTACAACAAATATATCAGGCTGCCATAATTTCTGGCGGTCCTAGAAGTATTAACGACTGCCAAAAATTGGCAGTGCTGAAATGGAATTGCTACACAACAGAACTGCAACAATTTCTAACAGTACTAGAAGTATTTAGGTCTGCCAGAAATTTTGACAGTCATGAAAGAACTTGTTGTACAGTAGGACTGCCACAATTTCTGGCAGTACTAGAAGTATTGAGTACTGTCAGGAATTGTAGTAGTCCTGAAAAAGATTTGCTGTACAACAAGTTTATTTCAGAACTGCCACAATTCCTTCGTGTCCTAAAGTCGAAATTTTCGAATGAAAAGACATATGTTAGGATTATTTCATCTTGATAATAGAGTGTAATATACATTTTAGGGTTTATTTTTATGTATTCTTTTTTATGAAAGAAGTATTAGAGTTTGTACATTGTTTGTGAGGAGCCATTGGGTGCCTCGAAATTGGAAATGAGAAAAAAACTAGGATTTTGCTGGATATGGTGAGGATGAAAATGGTGGAGAAGAAGATGAGAAGAAAACTAGAATTTTGATGGAGATAGTAGAAAGTTGAAACGAAGCTCAAAATTTGAATTTTGAGGGTATGATTGGAACAACCTAAAGAGCAAAATATTGGATTTTTTCAGTAATTTTCCATCCAACTAGGACTAGTCCTACCCTGATAAAGTTTGAATGTAACCTTATAAATAGCCCTTATGTAGTTATGGATTATCAAAATTTTGTGCCCTTATAAATATCCTTATTCAAATTTTGGTGGCTATATTTTTTTTTGTTATATTTATTTTTATTTAGTTATTTTTATATATTATGTATGGGATCCTCGGCCCTGAATTTTAGTTCTGTACTGAATTTTAGTTTTTATTTTGTAATTCAATCACATAATTGGCGGCAATGCTAGCTTCATACTGCCCTATCTCATGAGAATAAAGTGCGAGTTCACGTTGGCGACGAAGACGATGACAGGGAGTCCGTTTGTCTGCTGCTGGCATTAACGTTGCTTCCAGTGGAAACGACAACGGAAACGACAACCTCGAAGAATGGTGATGAGGAACAGGGGCGGACCCACCCAGGGTCAAGTGGGGTCACGTGACCCCACCGACTTCTTGTGAAAAAAGAAAAAAATTTTAATCCCAGGTACATCTCCGCAGCGCAGGGTCAAGTGGGGTCTGCTGTCAAAGAAGAAGAGGAAGAAGAAAAAAGAAGAAGAAGAAGAAGAGGTACATCTCTGACTCTCTCTCCTCTCTTTATTTCTCTCTTACTCTCTTTTTCTCTCAAATTAAAATCCTAAACTAAGTATTTATAATTTTAGCAACTATCAGGAAAAAACCACATTTTTTAGGATTTTTGGGCAAAAATATGGTAAAAATCAGTGATTTAAGAAACCACATTTTTTCAGACAAAAAAGGATAAGTTTTAGCAAAAATAGGGCAAAAATCAGTAGTTTGCAAAAAAAAACTTAAAAACTAAGTATTTTTTAGGAATTTTTTACAGAGGCATATTATTGAAATTAGGTTATTGATTTTAGGATTTCATTAGGAATTAGGTTAGTGCATTTAGAAATTAGGTTATTGATTTTCAGCTAGCTTCTCTTTTATTTACTCCAGGATGCAAAGATTTTTTTCTAAGTGTCAACGCCAAAGTCTGTAAATGAGAGTACGTCTTCTAGAAATCAACAAGACGTTCATCACTCCACTCCTAATTATATTCATTTTGCTCATCAATTACAACTAACACTTGTAGCTGTTGCTAAAAATCATACAAAAATTGGTGCATTCTTTGATATTGCAGCACTTGTCAAATGTTGTTGGAGCTTCCTGCAAACGGAGAGATCTTCGAGAGAAACAATTTGAAAAGCTTATTCAAAGAATTGGGGATGTGAAATATTGACGGTGAGAGGTTTGAATCAAGAAACAACATTGCAACGACCGCGATACTCGTTGGGGTTCACATTTTGGCACAATAGTGAGTTTGATTAACTTATTTTCCTCAGTGATCGATGTGCTCTTGGTTATAGGAGAAGATGCACATGAGGTAGCTCACAGAATTCAAGCAGATGATCTATGTGAGAGAATTCAATCTTTTCAATTTGTCTTCTGCTTACACTTAATAAAATGATCTTGGAAACTAATGACTTGTCACAAGCATTACAAAGAAAAGACCAAGACACTGTTAATGCTATGAATATTGTGAAAATAACAAAGCAACACTCCAAAGAATGAGAGATGGTGGATGGGAATCATTGTTGAATGAAGTATCGTTATTTGTACAAAATATGGAATCAGAATCCCAAACATGGAAGCCAAGTTGAAGTTCATGGAAGATCACGTCGTAATGTTGAAGAATGAACAAATCTTACTATTAT
>JANAVB010042956.1:0-29264 GCA_029216955.1 Iris pallida
TATAGGTGGCCTAGCTTCCTCTATCTAATCCATGACACTCAAGTAATATCCACTGATATTCCCACTCAATTATACTAGGGCACCATCTATATGGTAATATTCTGCAATCTGATATCACATACCCGTCTATCCAGACCATGTTACCAGAATCCTCGTCACACCAGTAAGTATGGCTGCGATAATCCATAGAGTCCGCACTAATGTAAATACCTCTAGAATCATGGTATTTAAAATTTTCGTATTGTCGCTAGCTTGGCTGCGAAAACTTTAAATTCCCACACCCGAAAAATACATCCAAATCAGACTCTATCTCATCGCCAAACCAGCTATATGGCTGTAGAAGACTCTAGATTCCATAACTGAGACCCTGGCCCATAATGTTATCTTGGTAAAAAATCAAGTCAATAATGAATACTAAATCAAATTCAACGATGAATAAGGAAGATATAAATATACTGTCAGAATCGATTTCGAGATAGTTTATAATAAAATTCTCAAGGGTCATCCCAAAATCTTCTCAAGTAGTCCTAAATGTGATTGAGTACTCTCTCAACTAAAGCCTACTCCTTAGTTCCTATCGCAGGTGCGCAGCACAACTAATCGTTGCACTACTACGATATCGCACTAATGCGACTCTCGACCTGCATAGGCCACCACAAAAAATAGTCATGGCCCGCACCTACTGTGAGGGTACGAGTACGTAACAGCACCCAGCCTATGCTGCGTGTCGGCGGTAGAACTGTCCTAGGTTACTATCTAACCAACAACTCACGCAATTATATAATGTACGTCAAATCTCAACTCCGATCGGAGGACAAGTATAGATATAATGAAATCTCAATCATAGTCTAAGCACGATATGATAACACAGAAGTTATAACTAAGACTAAATAACAACAACCACTTACCAAATAATAATAATCTCAACAATCAATATCTCAACTTATTTACAATTCAAGTTCTAAAATGAAACTAAACCTAGTCAACTAGCTATCTTCCGATCACTCCTGAGTGTCGGGGCCAAAGGTAGCTAAGTCGTCTCCTGGTCCATAATAAGTAGGGCAAGTGTCCTCAGGGTAATCATCTGTAAAAAATTTAACAGGTCCAGTCAGGACAGGAACGATTACAACTCATCAAGAAATCCTAAATAAATGACAGAGAACTATAAAGCAGTTATAGACAATTTTATTGATGAACATGGCAGTTTATACGAGTAATGTAGAGAACAGTTAAGGTATAAAAAAAGTAAAGTAACTAAACAAGAAGAGAAGCATGGAAAAGAAGACTATAAAATATAATCTAGCTGAACTAGAGTATCATGATATAAGTCCAGACAGTATAATAAGAGTCAAGTGTAATCTCAATGTGAGTCCAGACAATGTAATCTAATACCAGGTGATTCCAGCACAAGATGAGTCCGTATAAGGTGAGTCCAACCTGTGATCAAAGATTCCAGGGTGAGTCCAGACTATACTTTAATAGTGTATTTTAAAATATCGGGATCGACATGTGAACGGTTGTAGGTAATATGGCACACCGCACACTCGGTCAAGTGTGGGATGGCTATCATTCCAGTATAATTCTAAGGGAGTGGTTCCAGTATTTGGGAATGTTCACATGTCTACTCCAATATTTCTCTGCCCAACAAGTACAAGTGAATCCATAACCCGACATGAAATAAGTACAAGTCCAGCCAGAACACGAATGATGCCAGTAAGTGATTCCAAGTGATTCCAGTAGGTAATTTCATAAATAGAGGCCTGACATGAAGTAATGAGTGTCGCATGAAATGGATCCAACATATCAATCATGTTTGTAGTAGAGAATCAAATAGAACTAACTACAACTGAAGTACAGTAATCGATAAATAAATAAAAGAACTATCAGAGAATGTACTCGCCTGATATCCTGAATATCTGAAGAGAATATACTGTTCGAGGAGTGGTATCTGTCTCCTATAGAACAGTACAAGTCACTACATGTATAAAATAGTAAAACAGACTGCTACAATGCATCTACATGATGTTTGGGGTCAATCTAGGCTAAAGTCAACCTTTGGTCAACTCTAGTCAACTACACTAGTCAAACTAGGTCAAGCCTAACCCAAACAAGTCTCACTAAGCCTAACCAGCCTATTCTAGCAAGCACACATCAAAACTAGGCTATACAAGCCAACAACACATATTTGTTGGTGTGTACATGCCATACACATAGGCTGTATCACATAGGGATACACCCCATAGGCTATGTGCCATGTATATAGGCTATAGGCCATATAGGCTATATCACACATTAAAATATATCTAATTTATATAAATAACACACTCATACATATATAGGCTACATTAGTATATAGGCAAAATATATATTAATATATAGTGATATAGAGAGGATACATGTGTATGTGTATGGGGGTATATGTGTGTGACACATGTGTGTGTATATGAAGGACAGTTAAGAGATAGGGTTCTCAGATTTTAGCTTGTGTGTGCCAATGCCATATGCTAGTGTATATATCAATGTGTGTTTAGATAGGTGGGTGAGTGATCAACATGTGTGATGCATATAGAATTTAGTGTGTGTCCTGTGTTATCATATGACAGTAGGTGTAATGTGTCAATGGTGGTTAGTTAGAGAACAGTAAATAGGATATCAGGAAATATGTGTTCAATAGGAAATAGGTTAGTGTGTTCTCAGGAATTCATGGTGCATAGTGACAGTTAGTATGTGACTTAGAACAGTGTAATGGGGATTAGATGGCAGTAGCTAAGTGTGTAACAGTAAGGGTTTGTAATATCATGAATGCAATTGAATTTAGGAATCAATGTACATCAATCTCAGATTTGTTTAGTTTTCAGGATAAACAAGTGACAGTTTACACATTACTCAGTCCAAACCAAACCAAAATTCCCATTTGTGTTAACATCAAACCAATCATGAATCAACCTAACAGTGAACTTAAAACATGTGTAAATGAATTAACCATGACAATTTAACATCAAAATTTCAGTTTTAGAAATAGAATCAAAAATCAGAATTAAGGACAGTGCACAGTGTATCAGTCCTAAACCCAATCGAAATTCCTATTCTAAACACCAATCAATAACCAATCATTAACAGTAACTAACACACATGTACATGAATTAAACATGGTAATTTAAACATCAAATTCAGTTTAAAACAGCAATATGATTTCAGGAATTCAAACTGAAAACGTGTATCAGTTGAAATAGGGAAATTGAATTTCGAACCCTAAAAACATGATAATAATCCAAAGTAAAGGTTGGTAACTAATCCCCCACACGTACACGTGTCTCACGAGGGTCTGTGTCCAACGAAGTGGACACAGCCGTGTCCAAATCACTAAAACACCACACGAGTTCTGCATCTGGATACAGCATCGTGCACGCGTGCATGCGTATCCAGCGTACGACAATAAGCCGCATGGTGACACGTGGCCGTGCACACATGGTCGTGCACACGATCGACCGAGTGTCAGGGAATGTATCGATAGTAAACTCAATCTCTCGATCGGATGGCATGTCGGGTAGCTCGTCCAGGAACATGTCTAGGAATTCTGCCACAATGTTGGTCTGACCCGCGTTTGTACCATCCCGCCTCATGTCAAGAATGAACGCCAAGTAGCCTTCGCATTCGAAACGAAGCAGCTTCCGAGGAAAAATTATCGAGATCACCATGCAGGTCGGCGATGCTTCACCACACGAATAGTAAATTTGGGCACTCCAGGGATGTAGAAGGTGACCTTCTTTTCTGCGCAGTCGATGATAGTGTTGCAAGGACCAAGCCAATCCATACCCAGTATGATGGCGAAGTCCTTCATATCTAGAACTATCACATCAAGACCGATCTTTTGACCTCAATAATATGATTCCTCTCCTGCAGGCTAAATTTGTGAGTAGTGGCATGTCCGAAGGTGTACTGACGCTAAGGTCGAGGTCTAAAGATATATAGGAAATTTGTGCTCGGCGATGAAGTCCGTCGATATGAAACTATGCGAAGCGCCTGAATCAAACAATACACGAGCAGGTTTATTATTAAAAGCAGTATACCTATCACGATTGTATCTGAGGTGAATGTCTCATCTCGAGTCATGGCATAGACGCGCCCTTGAGCATTAGAACGACGATCCTGGCCATTCTGTTGTCCATGTTGAAGAGCTTGAGGAGCTGGGCCTCGATTTTGATGATTTGGTTGTGGCGGAGCGTCTTGTCTTTGCAGTCGGGAAAGGCAATCTCTAGCGTAGTGCCCCATTTTCCCGTAAAAGTGATAATCTATGTTCAAGGTACAACACTCGCTGGCATTGTGTCCGATATAATTATTTTATGCAACGAGACCTAATGTTCTGTCCCTGGTTGCCTTCGTTGTTTGGACACTTTGCAGCGTGATTGTTGCCTCCCATATGGCTAGGACATTTGTGATTAGAATGATGCATAAAGTCTGCAGCAACAGGAGGGTACTAGCTCTCAAGGCGGAGAGCATAATTTAGAGCATCGCCCATGGTCTTGTACTCCGAAATTGCTACATGAGCACCGATAGAGCGTCGTAGACCCACTTGGAACTGTCGCACATGACATTCCTCTGTAGGAAGAAACGCACCAGCAAATTTAGACAATTTGTTGAATTCTGCGACATACTATTCTATTGTCCATTTCTCTTGCCTCAACTGCATGAATTCATTTTCCTTCTCTTGGCGAACGACGGAGGGAAGGTACTCGAATTCAAAGGCTTTACGGAACGTGGCCCAAGAGATCGGCACTGAGTTGTCGTCATGTCGGATCTCTCGTTTATACACGCCCCAGCAGTCGTGCGCGTTCAAACGTAGTTGAAGTTGTGCGCAGGCGACTTGTATGGATTGTTCAATGCCGAGGATCTCGAAGTGATCTTCCAGCTCTTCCAACCAGTTGATTGCCATAGAAGGGCCTTCGGTACCGCTGAAGGAAGTACGGCACGCTTTCTAGAATTCTGACACTTCAAAGTTGTATCTTCTCGTTGTCGCAGGTTGACGCTCGGGCTCCTCCGGGTCGACTTCGATAGGTTAGACCGTCGGCACGGTGACAGTAGGTACAATTGTAAAATTTTCGTTGGCCACAATTGTTTAGACGATCTGCTGCAGAGTATCTAACTATTTTTGTTGCAGCTTAGTTTGTGCATCGAAGCGAGTTTCAAATTGGGCCTGTCGGGCCTCCGTCTGTTGATGTCGGTTCTCAGACTGTTTCTACTGTGCCTCTATCATGCGCAGTATCCTTTCGATGTCATTGTTAGAAGCTCCGGCCTGCGAACTGCTCGAGCCGCTAAAAGTGCTCTGTTTTTGCTCGGTCGCTTGTTTCAGCACTTCTGTAATACGAAGCCAAACACATCAGTCTCAAATTATTACGGACTCATTGTACGGAACAACTTATCTCATCGATACGAGGTCAAAGATTTGAAACTCTAGACATAAGACCAAAGGATGTAAAGTCGTGCTCTGATACCATTATGTCACGCCTCGATTCCGTAGAATCGATAGTCGTCCCCCGGGCATGATGCCGTGCGAACCTAAGTTGCGATCGCACAAGGCATAGTCATAAGGTTATCCAAAATACAACATCGACTTAGAGTACGCAGAGAAATTTGAATGACACATTTGAAATAGAAGTAAACTTTTTATTGATATAAAACTTTATTTACATGACTCCTTTACAATCAGTGCTGCGCAGGCTTACAACATGACTCAACTTACAAAACGGACGCTGACGAGATAGTCATTCCATATATTATCCCTTTTTACAAGCAAACATTACACTTTGCACCTGATATTGTGGGAAGTCGAGTCGTCATCTTTTTTTTTTTTTCTGGATTGAGTGCCGGGTCTTCAAAAGGATTTCTAGAAACAAGCCTTCAACTCACGAACAAGGCTTCAAAAGTATTCATGCCGCCTTGAGCTTAAGTGGCACGCCCTTCTTGGTTCGGGGTACCTGCGTGGATAGCGAGGATCAGTACATTACACATTGTACTGGTGCGTGACAAGTTAAGTTTCGTGCTCTCATTTGGTTGAAGAGTTTATATGACTTAGTTTGTGATCTTTCTAACCATCCTAATAAATTTCAGACAAGCATATTTTTTTACTTTAGAACTTACCCAGGCAGAGCGTACCGTGTATTGTGAGACTTACCATGTTCTTTCCTATCAATCGTTATCAATTTACGTGTACAGTTTGTATACGTGAAGGTCACTGGCACCATAAGCCATTTTGGACTATTGCTGGGTTAGACGGAGACCTTTCAGCGCGGGTAGCGAGCCCTGCTACAAGTTCTCCGACTAACCATGTTTTGCTTTCGTCGAGCTCAGCTATCTTTGCTTCCTCCTAGGCCGAAATGATCCCGTGTCTCGAGGTATCACTTGAGGAAGTTATTTCTCGTGCACGAGTTGTCCATAATCGTACAAGGTTAGATTAGTTGTTCAAGTAAATCTTTAGTTCGTGAGTAACATAGCCATTGTCATCGTTGCTTTGCCGTGTTATAGCGACAGTTATTCAATGATTCAAACTTTGTTTATCTCGATTTTATAACAACCATAAGGTATTAGGCATGCGATATTTCTTAGTATAATAGTTCTATAGAGTGCGTACGTGTTGAATCGTGCAATGGTTCATTAAAATCTAAGCTTTCCTGCACTTACATAACCAACTAGCATTCTATTGATTGATTTGGGATTTAAGAAGGTCAAGGAAAAGAAGGGTCCAGCCACTCACCTTGAGTTTGCTTCAGACGAGAGAACTTGTTGGTCGTGCTAGACGTCGCCTACGCGATTACCTGAAATCGCACAAGCAACCAATTAGAACATTGTATTATTCAAGAAATTTGATAGAAAATGTGAGTTTGAAATGCAAGCCATGAAAACCATCAAAAATATTCACGAAAATGCATTCAGAAAACCAAGGCCAAAACTAACGCAAGCAGCGTGAAAACAGAGCAACGGAGGTCTCTTTCGACTCTGCCGCAGAGTCAATCCTTGAGGCGCAATCCGCTGAATATGAGACCTGGTTCCGAAGAAGCCATTCCATAACGGAGAATGGATCTTAATTCAACCGTTCCCATTCGACCGATTCGATCGATCCCGACCTATCTGTTCCGACCGAATCGATGGCAACAGTGTTTCTTTCTCGCGTACCCCATGGACGAGAACGGGGCACGATGTAGGGATGGGGCACTATACCATAACCAACTAGGAAAAACTTTTATCCTCGAAACTAAAGAGTAGAACCTACCTCTACAAGAACAATAATCATTTCTGATTCATGCTCCCATGTCGACTCCTCGACCGAATGGTTTCTCCAGAGGACGCAGACGATGGGGATTTCACGGTTGCGGAGAAGTTTATCTTTTTGCTCCAAGACTTGAACAGGTTCTTCGACATATGATAAGTCTGCCTTCAGATCCACTGACCCAAATCTACTATATGGCTCGGATCGTGCACGTACTTCCGCAACTGTGAGACGTAGAAGACGTCGTGTACCTCTGACAATGCAGAAAGAAAAGCGATTTGGTAAGCTACTGGGGTGACTCACTTCAATATTTTGAATGGACCAAAAAATCTTGGCCTCAACTTTCCTTTCGCACCGAATTTGGTACTTCCATGCATGGGCGTCACTTTCAGGAATACATGGTCGCCATCCGAGAACTCGAGGGGGCGTCGAAGCGTGTCGGCATAGCTCTTTTGCCGACTCTGTGCTATCTTCAATCTCTTCCGTATCAACTTGACCTTCTGTATAGTCTGCTCCAACAGTTTCGGACCGAGTATCTGCCGTTCTCCGACTTCATCCCAGCAAATGGGCGATCTGTACTTCCGGCCGTACAAGGCTTCATACGGCGTCATTTGGATGCTGGACTGATAGCTGCTATTATATACAAATTCGGCCAACGGTAGATGAACGTCCCAACTTGACTTCAAGTCGAGTGCACAGAGTCGTAATATGTCTTCCAGAATTTGGTTCACCCGCTCTGTTTGGCCGCTAGTCTGAGGATGATAAGCTGAGCTAAACTTCAACTTGGTCCCCAACGCTGAATGAAGACTACCCCAGAAGCGTGACACGAACTGTCCATCCTGATCCGAGACGATAGATACTGGGACCCCGTGCAGCCGAATTATTTCATCAAGGTATATCTGAGCCAGGCAGTCGACGCTTCAAGTAACTTCAATAGCTATGAAGTCCGCTGACTTGGTTAGTCGATCGATGATGACCCAGACCGCGTCGTTTCCCTGCGGCGTCCTCGAAAAGCCAACAACAAAGTCCATTGTGACATGATCCCACTTCCACTCTGGAATGGCAAGGTTCTGCATCTCCCCGCCCGGTCGCTGGTGCTCGACTTTAACTTGCTGACAGGCCATGCACTTCGACACAAAGAGCGCTACGTCCCTTTTTATGTCGTACCACCAAAAGACAATGCGGAGGTCCTTATATATTTTGGTGCTACCAAGATGCAAGGAATATTTTGCATAATGTGCCTCCGACATTATCTCCTTTCTAAGTTCTGCGTCATCCGAAATGCATAGTCGACCCTTCACTCGCAACACTCCTGACTCGTCCTCTGCAAAATCGGATGCTTTCCCTGTCGATATCAGCTTCTGCATCTTCTCCAGGTATGGGTCGTCCTTCTGAGCAGACTTGATTCTCTCCAATAGGCTCGGTTCCAGCCACAGTTGTGCCAGTTTTATGTCTCTAAAACGAACTCGAAGTTCAATGCCCATTCCTTCCAAGTCCAGCCCCTGGTGCCCTTTCTGCTAGTGGGCACCCTTGAAGCTGGTGGGTGGTAGACCCGCATGCTAGGTACTTGTAACGCCCATGTCCCAAAAATAGAAGGACTAAAACGTAATCATGCCAGCTGTATACATACCAAGTACGCTCCAATGTATAAAAACCTTGTATGCATACATAAGCTATAAAATGCAGTAATCTAAGATTAAATCTCATCCACAATGAAAAGAATAATAATATAAAACCAACTTGAATAATTAGGGTTCAATCGTTGGGCGGAGACAAATCTACTACCAACTAATTTAAATAAGGAAGAATTATACAAAGAAAATAAATTGGTCGAGCGAAGGAAATAACGATCCAAAAGCAACATCTCGAAGGATTAGAGTGCAAGTTATGGCCTTAGCTAGAGCACCTACAGGAAGTCACAAACACACCTGGAGAGATCATCAGGTCCTCAAAGGGATGTAACAAGATACATAAAGAATATGCCACATAAATACTGAATATAAAATATGCCACAAATAAAAGTAAGTGACATGACATTAATAAGGTAACCTAACCGTACTAAAGTGAACATGCTGTTAAGAACAAACCTTTCGTCGCATGGGCCCTGGCTGTAAATGGGATCTGGTATAGTCCCCACTTGGGCACCAATGACATAAGCGCATGATGTTCAAAAATGACAGTAGCAAGCCTGAGAGGGTCATCATACTCGTATCTGCAGCGGAGCTTCCAGGTTACAAGAAAATGTGTAATAGAAGCCCATACGATGAGGAAATGTTCTTTCCATCCGATGCACCTATCCAGTCGCATCCATGACCATCTAACACTACTAACCGTCAAGTCTTCTAACATGCATCTATTGATAGTTAGACCTAACGTACGTCCCATACGCATCAGTGATCGGCCAACACGCAAGTCTAGAGGCTATATGCTACTCACAACTCATACATCTCGTGGCACATCAGTGTCTAAGTTTATGTAATACACTAAACTAGTGGTAGTCCCTTAACTCTAGGTACATATGCAATCAAAGGATAATAACAAAATATAGCTAATATCACTGAGCAGGCACTAGATCAGGAACTGTAATAATGTATAGCTAAAGAACTGAAAATAAATACACAGTGATATACAATAAATAAAATACAGACTAATTATAAACATTAAATTATGGCAAGGTATCTTGCCTGGTGTGTCGCCTGGTGATGCGATGTTCTGTCATGTCTCAATAGTCCAATAGCCACGATCGAGGCGTAGGGGTCCGTAATCAGGAAGAAAGTAAGGATACGATTAGTCATGATCAGCTAAGATAGTTGAAGAGAATTTATGGAAATAAATATATGTACTAATTTTAGAAAACTATTTTTATAATAAGTTTACATAATTACTTGAATATACCTTATATATACAATTTTGGAAAAAATACATTTTTATTAGCCAAATATATGTCCATATAACACTTGAAGAACCGAAAATAATTTTAGGCTATAATTACTCTAAGTTCGTAATATATAATTTTTAGTAGAAATCTATATTTTATTAATTAGATAAATATTTGAAGAATACAATAAAATATTTTATAATCAAGAAGATACACTTTTAAGGGTCAAGATATTTATATTTAAAACTATATTTTACTAATCAAGATATTCTTTAGAAAAGAATATAATAATATAAAAACAATTTAGAAAACCCATTCACCATATCCTATGAATATATAATAATATATTTTAGGTTTAAAACTAGAATTTAAAATTTAAAATTTTAATATTGGTAAAAAATATCAACAGTGTTAAACTTAATTATAATAGTAATAATAATAGTAATAATAATAATAACAATAATAATAATAGTAATAATAATAATAATAATAATAACATAGCAGAAAATCACTGCTGTTAACACCAAAAATCAATTTGGGGAAACATGCCATGTCTTTTAAAGTGACGAAGAGGAGAAATCGAGAGCTTATGGAAGGGGAGGAGGAACTCACAGTTGGGTTTTCGGCTCTCGGCATCCTATAGGACGGCGTTGGCGGCTGCCGGCGCACGCTGCCGAGCGCTGTGGAGGCACAGCCACGCGGGATTGTACGACACTCCCGAAGGGAACGCTGCGATGGTTCGGCGGCAGAGAGGGCAAGTGCGACTGGGTGGTGCAGTCCACGCGTCGTGGAGGTGCGAGTCCGCACAGGGGATCGGGCGGCGGATCTGAGCCTCGGCGGCCGGTGGTGAGATCTGGACGCGTGCGTTGGCCGGAGTTCGATGGTGAGTGTAACGTCCGTATTTCAGAATATGTATTTTGATCAGGCTTACATGTATTTCCGACCTGTATTTTATTTTTTCGGATTCTGGCCTGTAATTGTGTTTTGGCTCAACTTGCGGATTTTTGGTTTTCTCGAAAAATGGGTTTTGGAACTGGCTTGGTTTTATTTTGTGGAGAAGGAATTGGTTTGGTTTGGTTTGCATTGGACCACCCTAGTTAAACTCCACCTTCAACACAACACACCCTCCCCTCATCAAAACCCACCTAACTTTTCTCTCTCCTCTTTACTTTCATTTATTTTTCCTCCATCTTCTTCTTCCTTCCTCCACCAACACCATAGGCAAGTACACCTTGCCACCAAATAAGCACCCTATTTTATTTGTCCATTAGCTAGATTAGGTCATGGAGAACAACATTAGAACTTGAAATTTTGTGATTTGGAGCTTCCTCTTTTCTAGATCTAGGTTTTAATTATTTTCGGAAATTCTTGGTTTTAATCTATTAAACTTGTAATTTTTCTTGTTTTGATGCTTCCATGTGGAAGAGAATTCAATTTTATACAAGTTAGAACTTTGAAAATCTAGATTTGGTTTTGATTTGGCCAAGATATGAAAGATTAAAGTTTTGGTGTTCTTGAGAAGTTCATCTCAGCCTTGGAGAAGAAGACCCTTCGGCCTGCGCTCTTTAGCGCAAGGACAGATTGCGCCAGCTTCCCCCTCGGCCTGCGCTCTTTAGCGCAAGGCCGGATTGCCCAACACTTCCCGGCCAGTGCTCCTTAGCGCTGGGTCGACTTGCGCTTGCTTCCAGCACCCCTGGATCCTGCGCAGTTCAATCTCTGCGCAACCCCACCCAGTGCACTTGGATCCAAGCGCAATCTGACTCAGCGCAGTCTAACCCCGCGTACTTGAAGCCTGCGCACTTTGCCCCCTGTACAGCTCAACCCAGCGCCATCTAATCCTGGCGCAGTCCAACCCAACCCTCTGACACCCTGCACAACCTAACCCTCTGATCTCCTGCGCCATCCACCCCTGCACAACCACTCGCCCGTGATAATTTGGTTTTATTTCTTGGACTTGGCTTCTCTTTTGTGGATTAGGTTTTGAGGTCTTGTTCCACACAGCATAACTACCTTGATCCAACACGACCTGACACGATTTTCAGTATTTGCTATGACTAGTACGGTTTTCGTGATTTCTGTGATTTATGAACCTAGTACTTTTTGATTTTCTGGAAAATGACCCGATGGGGTGCATTCTTGACTTGTAACCTGATAACTTGATAGTGGCCCGTGGCGGCGCACTCTTGACTTGTAACTTGTAACTTGACTTGACTTAGTTTGTAACTTGTAACTTGACTTGACTTAGTTTGTAACTTGTAACTTGACTTGACTTAGTTTGTAACTTGTAACTTGACTTGACTTGATGTTGTTGCGACGGCTAACTTGACTTGCATAACCAACTTTGACACCGTGGGTGTTCCTGCTTGCTTGCTTGTGCAATCCACCTGTCTTGTCTTGCATCACGTCTAGGACGTGACTCCCTGGTTCCCACGGTCAGGGATTCGCACTGAATATGGATTAGGCTAATGACTAGATCAAACTATAGTTCATGAAGGATTTCCAGTCACAGGCAATCTCGTTATCTGGGCGCTTCAATTGGACTTGTAGCTTGCCGACGAGTAGAGCACATTTCCAGCACACTGTCATGTGTTGCACCCTCTAAGTCACCTAAGGGTATATCGTCTTCTGGGCGATGTACCCAACCATACTCTCAACCCGCGGAAGGATAACTGGATGGTCTGCAGGGCTTGGGACTGGGGAATTCTTATTGCATCATGTTAGTAATTAGGCTTGTGACAACCCTAGTTAGTAATGTAGTAAGCCGTAGTAATTGCTTGGCCACTTGTGAATGGATGTTGTCCAGCCCTGTCTAAGTCTCGTCTAGTCCCTGTACCTGGTACCCCTGGACATGATTGTTTTACTTATCTTTAACAATAAATGGATAGAGACAAGTACTGTTCAGGCGAAGGGTTACAACCCCGGTCCTTGTTTGGTTTACGGGTCGTAACCTGGCTCCCGGAATGATTCCACGTCCCTAATCGTTTATTGCCCTGATGAGCTCTTTATTACTTGTGCTTTTCTTCCATTTTTCTTATGTTCTGATATGCTGGCTTTTGTTCTTATTTCGTGGCCTCCTTTGTGGCACTTGCTCTTTCTGGGGTTTGACCCAGCTGGTTTTGTGTGGCCAGATTTCGGAGCAGCTTCCGAGGATCTACCGAACCTCCAGCCCGATGGTGGCGACTAGAAGAAACCCGGGCTACAAGTGGGTTTCGCTCACTCTATTGTAAAAATTATTCTTTTGAGGCGTTTAGCCGACGAGCACCTGTTAGCTCGATGCACAATTACTTCTGTCTGCCTACGTGCTGTAAACATGATTAACAAATCCTAGGGTTGATCATGTATGACTGATCTCTTGCTAGTCTTGATATTTTGTACGACTAGCTTCATGATCATCCAATATGTAATATTTGGGACGCCTCTTATTGTATATTTGGTGGTCTAACATTTTGTAACTATATTACTTGTTGAGATTGAGACAATAGGCTTGACCTTAAGAGACTGTTGGCTTGTAGTAAACCCTCATATCTAGACAGCCATGACCGTATAGCGAGATGGATTCCATTTCAATATACGTAGCTGGCTATGTACGCTCCCGCTCTCCAGTATTCTGGTTCTGGGGTGTGACATGGTTTAAGTGGTGGCCCATGCAGGTCTTGTCAATCAAGAAATATAAGGGTTTACCTAATAGATGTCTCAATCAGTACTCGTCCTTGATATCCGTTCATATCCTCTGAATCTCTGAATTCTTGCCCTGATCATGTGCTTGTATCGTTGATCTGTCCTGGTCCTTCCTTATTGTTTTCCTGTGTCATCTTCTTCAGCGATACTGTACCTGACCCTGCTGATCAGCATACCTCCCGTGGACCAGCAGCAACCTGGAGATCAAGCCCAGCATTTCGAGGTAGCTTCCCGAGTTGTACCTATTGGAGGAGAGCCCCCAGTTCAGCCCGTTCAGCCTGCAGAGCCTGACGATGGCACCTTGGTAGGTCTCATCAGGACCTTGATAGCTTCCCAGGATCGCAGAGGAGATGCCTTGCACCAGGCAATAGCTGATGCTTTGACCAGAGGCGGTCATCCAGGGAACAGCGCGGCCAACAGCTTCAAGCGCTTGAACCCTCCATTCTTCGACGGCAGCGAGGATGCGATTACCGCGGACGCTTGGCTTCAGGATACCGAGGTGGTTCTGGAAGCAGCTAGGACACCTGAGAATGAGAAGGTGGTGGTGGTACGCCTGTAGTTGCTGGACTTAGCTCGCAGTTGGTGGGCGACGCAGGCCATGGGGTTAGTGGCACCCATTTCTTGGGTGGTGTTTAGAGAGAGATTCCAGACGAAGTATTTCGATGCCGTGGCTCGGTACGACCTGCAGACGAGATTTACCAACTTGAAGCAAGGAGGCAGAACGGTCGACGCTTATGCATCTGAGTTTTCTAGACTCAGTAGGTTTGCCCCCACCTTGGTGGCGACCGAGTTTGATAGGGCCCAGTGGTTCCAGCAGGGACTGCATTTGGAGATCTTGTTGGCAATCAAAAAGTTTGAGCACCAGACGTTCGATGCAGTATTGAGGGCAGCTAGGAGGCATGAGTACACCTCCCAGAGGATCGTGGATAGGACTGGAGGTAGGAAGCGATCCCACAGTCAGATGCACCAATCATCAGCTCCAGTCCCGACAGCTAGGAGTTTGACTATTGGAACTCTGAGCCGGGCGGCCTCAGTAACGTCGGTTCAGCATTCAACCCCGACGTATCCGCAGCAGCAGAAGCAGAAGCAGACTTCCGCGATGGGATGTTCTCATTGCGGGAAGCCAGGGCACGTGGTAGCAGATTGTTGTAGAGTGCAGGGTTTGTGCCTGGCTTATGGAGCGGCAGATTACAAGATAGGAGCCTACCTGAATAGGGGTAGTTCATCCTCTTCCAACCTAACCAGTCCATCGGTTAGGGGACCAGCACCTATGCAGCAGCAGCAGTACCCGAGGCCATTGTTGCCTCAGGCCCAGGCATTTCAGCAACAGAACCAGCAGCAGTATACCCAAGCCCAAGTGCAGAACAGGCAGAGAGGTTTCCAGCAGAGGGGACCCACAGCTAGAGGTCAGGCTATGATGATGGCTATGGAAGAAGAAGTTGCACAAGGTGAGGTAGTGGCAGGTACTATTCTCGTCAACTCCTTTCTATCATCGGTATTATTTGATTCTGGTGCATCGCATTCATTCATGTCTGCACGATTCGCGACACGGATAGGATTGGAGCCAGAGTCATTATCAGTAAGGCTCAATATACTTATTGGTAATGGTCTTATGGGAGTAGATCGAGTGTTTTCCTCGTGTCAGATCGTAGTTAGCGGTAGAGAGTTCTCCGCTAGATTTATAGAGTTCCCTATGGCAGACTATGATGTAGTCCTAGGCATGGATTGGTTGAGGAACCAGTATGCTCGGATAGACTGCCATGTTGGCAGAGTTGTTTTCAGCATTCCAGGCGAGCCAGAGTTTTCATTTTCCAGAGACGCGGTGGAGCCATCTTCTCTAGTATTGCGGATGGCAGTAGCAGCAGTACAGTTGCCCCGGATAGTTGAAGAGTTTCCAGATATCTTCCCAGAGGAACTTCCAGGGATGCCGCCAGAGCGGGAGATCGAGTTCACTATAGACTTGATCCCCGGGACAGCACCAGTGTCAGAGCGAGTCTACAGGATGGCGCCTTCAGAGTTAGAGATTTTGTACAAGATGATTGAAGAACTCAGGACCAAGGGATTCATTCGTGCAAGTGGATCGCCTTGGGGAGCCCCGATGCTTCTTGTGAAAAAGAAGGATGGTACGTCCTGGTTATGTATAGATTATCGTACCTTGAACTCAGTGACAATCAAGAACAGATACCCTCTCCCGAGGATAGATGACTTGTTTGATCAACTCAAAGGGGCTTCAGTATTCTCGAAGATAGACTTGCGATCAGGGTCCCACCAGATCAGAGTCAGAGAGCAGGATATCCCGAAGACAGGTTTCCGATCCAGGTATGGGCATTGGGAGTTTCTTGTTATGCCATTCGGAGCGACCAATGTGCCGGCAGTATTCATGGATCTCATGAATCGCATTTTCATGCCTTACTTGGATCAGTTCGTGATCGTGTTCCTAGATGATATCCTGGTCTACAGTAAGAGCGCAGCAGAGCATGAGCAGCATCTCAGAGTTGTCCTTCAGACGCTTAGAGAGCACCAGTTGTATGCCAAGTTCAGTAAATGCGAGTTCTGGCTCGATCGCATTTCATACTTGGGTCACATCATTACCCGAGGAGGAGTAGAAGTGGATCCCCAGAAGATTGTGGCTATCGAGTCATGGCCAGTACCTAGTTCAGTGGCAGAGGTTCGCAGCTTCCTTGGATTAGCCGGCTACTACCGGCGATTTATTTCAGATTTTGCAAGGATTTCGGCGCCGATGACCCAGTTGACCCGCAAGGATGTGCAGTTGCTTGGACAGCAGAGTGCCAGGAATCATTTGAGAAGTTAAAGCGAGGTTTGATAACGGCTCCCATTCTCACACTTCCAGATGGGACCAGAGGATTCACAGTTTATTGCGACGCTTCAGGAAGAGGATTGGGGTGTGTCTTGATGTAGCATGGGAAGGTAATATCTTATGCATCACGTCAACTTCGTGATCATGAGAAGAATTATCCGACCCACGACTTGGAACTGGCAGCAGTAGTATTTGTACTTAAGTTGTGGAGGCACTACTTGTACGGAGACAGAGTGAAGATATTTACTGATCACAAGAGCCTGAAGTATGTTTTCACCTAGAAGGACCTTAATATGCGGCAGAGAAGATGGCTCGAGCTACTGGTGGACTACGATGTAGACTTGCAGTATCACCCAGGAAAGGCCAACGTTGTAGCAGATGCGTTGAGCAGGAGAGCCGGAGTTTATTTCCTGACGGCACAACCAGAATTATTGGCAGATCTTCAGAAGATGGGAATTGAAGTGGTTCTTCCTACCAGCGTGGCATTGATGGCCAGTCTACAGGTTCAGTCCAGCATAGTTGAGAGGATCCGGACGGTACAGTCCGCAAATTCCAAGATTCAGTAGCTCAGAGCAGAGTGTGAGGCAGAAAGAAGGCTAGAGTTATGCATTCATGAAGATGGTACACTTCGACACGGCACTCGTCTTTGTGTACCCAGTAGAGATATCAGACAGGAGGTCATGGCAGAAACTCACAATTCACAATATTCTATTCATCTTGGTGGTACGAAGATGTACCGTGATATTCGTCAACATTTCTGGTGGAATGTCATGAAGAGGAAGATAGCTCGGTTTGTCTCTCGGTGTTTGGTTTGCCAACAGGTTAAAGCTGAACATCAGAGGCCCGCTGGACTTCTTCAGCCCTTGCCAATTCCAGAATGAAAATGGGAGCATGTGACCAAGGATTTCGTGACTGGATTGCCTAGATCCCCAGCCGGTCGAGATGCTATTTGGGTTATAGTTGACCGGCTTACGAAGGTGGCTCATTTTCTCCCATTCAGAGTTGGGCAGTCCACGGCTCAGCTAGCAGAGATGTACCTTAGGTTGATAGTCAGGATGCATGAAGTACCAGTCAGTATCACCTCGGACCAAGATTCGAGATTTACGTCGCACTTTTGGCGTAGCCTGCAAGAGAGTCTGTGAACTCACCTCCAGTTCAGCTCAGCTTATCACCCGCAGACAGATGGTCAGTCAGAGCGCACAATCTAGACCCTTGAAGACATGTTGAGATCTTGTACACTTGACTTCGGTGGTTCGTAGGAAGATCACCTGCATCTCGTGGAATTTTCGTACAACAATAGTTTCCAGGCTAGTATTCAGATGGCTCCGTTCGAGGCACTGTATGGTAGGAAGTGCAAATCCCCGCTAGCATGGGATGATGTCGGAGAGAGGCAGATGCTTGGTCCAGAAATGATTGCCCAGACAGTTGAAGTAGTCAGAAAAGTCAGGGGACATCTTCGAGTTGCTCAAGATCGCCAGTGCCATTGGGCCGATGCTCATCGACGTCCCTTGGAGTTTGCTATCGGCGACCATGTATTCCTTAGGATCTTGCCTAACCGCGGCGTCATTCGCTTTGGCGTACGGGAAAAGCTTAGTCCTAGGTATATAGGGCCGTTCGATATCCTGGAGCGAGTAGGAGATGTATGCTATTGTCTCGCTCTTCCGTCGTCGCTAAGTGAGGTGCATGATGTATTCCATGTGTCCCAATTACAATGGTACATCCCGGACCCGAGCCATATCCTAGACCATTCGGAATTGGTTGTTGGTACGAACCTTTCGTATGAGGAGAGGCACGTGTCTATATTGGACCGGCGAGAGAAGATACTCAAGAACAAGACTATTAGCTTAGTCCGTGTTGCTTGGGGTCATCACTCTCTAGGTGAGTCAACGTGGGAGCATGAGGACGACATCCGATTGCGATATCCCGACTTGTTTGACTCGTAAGGTATAATGTCTTCCTTATACCTTATGCTTGCCATCCCTTGCTTGCATGTATGATTGTTTGATTGTTTGCTTAGTGTAGCTTAATTGTGGATAGTATAGATGGCTCTTACATCTCTAGCTCCTTGATTAAATTCCGAGGACGGAATTCTTTTAAGGTGGGTAGAGTTGTAACGTCCGTATTTTGGAATACGTATTTTGATCAGGCTTACATGTATTTCGGACCTGTATTTTATTTTCTCAGATTCTGGCCTGTAATTGTGTTTTGGCTCAACTTGCGGATTTTTGGTTTTTTTCGTAAAACTAGTTTTGGACCTGGCTTGGTTTTGTTTTGTGGAGAAAGAATTGGTTTGGTTTGGTTTGCATTGGACCACCCTAGTTAAACTCCACCCTCAACACAACACACCCTCCCCTCATCAAAACCCACCTAACTTTTCTCTCTCCTCTTTACTTTCATTTATTTTTCCTCCATCTTCTTCTTCCTTCCTCCACCAACACCATAGGCAAGTGCACCTTGCCACCAAATAAGCACCCTATTTTATTTGTCCATTAGCTAGATTAGGCCATGGAGAACAACATTAGAACTTGGAATTTTGTGATTTGGAGCTTCCTCTTTTCTAGATCTAGGTTTTAATTATTTTCGGAAATTCTTGGTTTTGATCTATTAAACTTGTAATTTTTCTTGTTTTGATGCTTCCATGTGGAAGAGAATTCAATTTTATACAAGTTAGAACTTTAAAAATCTAGATTTGGTTTTGATTTGGCCAAGATATGAAAGATTGAAGTTTTGGTGTTCTTGAGAAGTTCATCTCAGCCTTGGAGAAGAAGACCCCTCGGCCTGCGCTCCTTAGCGCAAGGCTAGATTGTGCCAGCTTCCCCCTCGGCCTGCGCTCTTTAGCGCAAGACCGGATTGCGCAACACTTCCCGGCCAGTGCTCCTTAGCGTTGGGTCGACTTGCGCTTGCTTCCAGCACCCCTGGATCCTGCGCAGTTCAATCTCTGCGAAACCCCACCCAGCACACTTGGATCCAAGCGCAATCTGACTCAGCGCAGTCTAACCCCGCGCACTTGAAGCCTGCGCACTTCGCCCCCTGCACAGCTCAACCCAGCGCCATCTAATCCTGGCGCAGTCCAATCTAACCCTCTGACACCCTGCGCAACCTAACCCTCTGATCTCCTGCGCCATCCACCCCTGCGCAACCCACTTGTCCATGATGATTTGGTTTTATTTCTTGGACTTGGCTTCTCTTTTGTGGATTAGGTTTTGAGGTCTTGTTCCATACAGCACGACTACCTTGACCCAACACGACCTGACACGATTTTCAGTATTTGTTATGACTAGTACGGTTTTTGTGATTTCTGTGATTTATGATCCTAGTACTTTCTATTTTTCTGGAAAATGACCCGATGGGGTGCATTCTTGACTTGTAACTTGATAACTTGATAGTGGCCTATGGCGGCGCACTCTTGACTTGTAACTTGTAACTTGACTTGACTTAGTTTGTAACTTGTAACTTGACTTGACTTAGTTTGTAACTTGTAACTTGACTTGACTTAGTTTGTAACTTGTAACTTGACTTGACTTAGTTTGTAACTTGTAACTTGACTTGACTTGATGCTGTTGCGACGGCTAACTTGACTTGCATAACCAACTTTGACATCGTGGGTGTTCCTGCTTGCTTGCTTGTGCAATCCACCTGTCTTGTCTTGTATCACGTCTAGGATGTGACTCCCTGGTTCCCACGGTCAGGGATTCGCACTGAATATGGATTAGGCTAATGACTAGATCAAACTATAGTTCATGGAGGATTTCCAGTCACAGGCAATCTCGTTATCTGGGCGCTTTAATTGGACTTGTAGCTTGCCGACGAGTAGAGCACATTTCCAGCACACTGTCATGTGTTGCACCCTCTAAGTCACCTAAGGGTATATCGTCTTCTGGGCGATGTACCCAACCATACTCTCAACCCGCGGAAGGATAACTGGATGGTCTGCAGGGCTTGGGACTGGGGAATTCTCATTGCATCTTATTAGTAATTAGGCTTGTGACAACCCTAGTTAGTTAATGTAGTAAGTCGTAGTAATTGCTTGGCCGCTTGTGAATGGATATTGTCCAGTCCTGTCTAAGTCTCGTCTAGTCCCTGTACGTGGTACCCCTGGACATGATTGTTTTACTTATCTTTAACAATAAATGGATAGAGACAAGTGCTGTTCAGGCGAAGGGTTACAACCCCGGTCCTTGTTTGGTTTACGGGTTGTAACCTGGCTCCCGGAATGGTTCTACGTCCCTAATCGTTTATTGCCCTGATGAGCTCTTTATTACTTGTGCTTTTCTTCCATTTTTCTTATGTTCTGATATGCTGGCTTTTGTTCTTATTTCGTGGTCTTCTTTGTGGCACTTGCTCTTTCTGGGGTTTGACCCAGCTGGTTTTGTGTGGCCAGATTTCGGAGCAGCTCCCGAGGATCTACCGAACCTCCAGCCCTTATGGTGGCGACTAGAAGAAACCCGGGCTACGAGTGGGTTTTCTATTTTGTTTCGCTCACTCTATTGTAAAAATTATTCTTTTGAGGCGTTTAGCCGACGAGCACCTGTTAGCTCGATGCACAATTACTTCTGTTTGCCTACAGGCTGTAAACATGATTAACAAATCCTAGGGTTGATCATGTATGACTGAACTCTTGCTAGTCTTGACATTTTGTACGACTAGCTTCATGATTATCCAATATGTAATATTTGGGATGCCTCTTATTGTATATTTGGTGGTCTAACATTTTGTAACTATATTACTTGTTGAGATTGAGACAATAGGCTTGACCTTAAGAGACTGTTGGCTTGTAGTAAACCCTCATATCTAGACAGCCGTGACCGTATAGCGAGATGGATTCCATTTCAATATACGTAGCTGGCTATGTATGCTCCCGCTCTCCAGTATTCTGGTTCTGGGGCGTGACAGTGAGGCTGAGCGCCTTTTGGGTCTCGACGCTGGATGAGGGGAGACGCGAGCTTACGGCATCGGCGGAGGTAAGCATCGTGGTAGCGTTTTAGAGTTTTTATTTATTGGTATTTTTGGGGAGCCGGTAGTGGTGGCCGTGAGAGACGACGGCAATGGCCGCTGCAGAGGAAGTGGAAGTTGCCATGGTGATGGTGGCGGAGGTTGTTTCGGGTGGTGGTGCTAAGGGTGTTGGCGATGGTGGTTGTGGTGGTGGTGACGGTGGCGACGACGGTGTTGCCATTGGAATGGTCGGATATGGCTGGAGGGGGTGGCAGGCGAGGAGGGGCGAGGTGACTGCGGTGGTCAGGGGACGGCGACACGGAGCAGCAGTATGGCATTCGACCAAGCAACAGGGCGGTTAGGCTGGTGTGGAAGGCTGTTGTGTCGTAATCGTGTCCTACGAGACACGAGACAGGTCGGCATCTGGAGTTGTCGGACATGGATGATATTTGTATATGTAATACCGAAATATAGTGGAGGGAAGAGGCACGGGCACGGCACGGACATGCTGTACGGTATTCTTGTGGTAGAAATTTATGGATGAGTACCTCTCTTTATATAGGAGGTAAAAATTCCTAGTTGGATAAGGATTAGGGAGGTCTAAATCCCCTTTTATATAATTGCCACATTTGTTTTAAAAATAAATCAAATCCAATCCAAATCAAAATAGATTTTATACATAAAAAATTTAGCTAAATTAAATAATTAAATCTTAACTTAAATTTTCATAAATAATAACTTAGATACACTTTCAAATTTTCTATTAATTTATAATTTCAAAAATTACATTATTATTTAAAAATAAACTAAGAAAATATTTTGAAATTTATATGTATGCACGAAGAATATTATTTATTATTAATAACTGTTATAAATGAAAGGCTTTTATAATTAAAATAACAAACTTAGAAAATTTTGGTACGATAGCAAGAATAATTATTATATATATTACTTTGAAACTATAAAAATAGAAAAATATTTTTCTAAAAATATGTACGCTCGCACATATTCGCACTCATCGAGCAATTACGAAAAACAAAATTTTGCGCGCGACGTACAATACAACTACGTAACGTAAAAATACAAAATAAAAAGATCAGTACCAAATTTATTTAAAAAATAGTAGAAATTTAGGGGTTTTACATCCTACCCAACTTAAAAGAATTTCGTCCTCGAAATTTAGGAAAAATTAGGGTAGGTAGGCTTCAGGAGATAGAAGAGTTTAAGGATGAGGAATCACGATTTAATTCATTAGATGAGGAGGAGAAACGACATTCAACGAAAGTTGCAATTTGATAACTTAAAAGAATAAATCAATGGTGTAGTTTTGTAATGATCATGCACATGACATCCTTCTGTGTCTAATTTGGTCATACTACCATCAATCCTAGAATCACCAAAATCTCAAAGATTTTTAATAACTTCCTCTATCTCATTCTAAGTCTACTAATTCTATATTTGGGTCGCGTTTAAATATCATCTTGATCTTCAAGTAATCACTATGGTTTTTATTAGTAATAAATCTTCAAAAAGCTTCGATTTTTTCTCAATATTCATATTCCATAAAACTTCAATTTTTCTTAAGACACTTTCTTTTTCTTCTTTATTTCCTTTGATGTTTCTCATTAAGATTAACTTACAAAATTTATATTCCTTAAAAATATTCTCAATTCCTATATCTTACAATATGAATTTCGATAAGTACCAAAGTTTTGAATTCAGGGATTCTAGATTCTTCTTCTTCCATCATATCTATGTATAGTTTTGGTTCAAACTAAATTTCAACCTCATAATCCCTTTAAAATTTAAATTTAATAACTCAATTAGTCGGAGCAATCAAACTCTATCTTAGTCATGAAACTTCATATTCGTAATCATCATAAAAAAATTTCCTTAGGATATCAACAATTTCCACCTTTTAATATTGGGTAGCTTCGAGATCTACTACATCAACATCCTACTTATCACTTCATAAAAATTTCTCAATAATGGGTTTACCTTGAAGAACCGAATTGTCTCCTTTGAGAAATGATAACACCTTTCTCATTTTTGCCACAAAATTCCACTTATGCATATTCGGTCACATTAATTAATTATACTACTATTCTCCTCGATGAGTATTTTAATCTAACCTCTACTAACCGAGAGATGTCATGGTCTAAGTTCATCTTTACATAAGAGAATCATAAACGGAACAAGGTTGCATAAACTATGGAGGAATCGTAGCGAAATACTGGTGAAGCAATTTAATCGAAAGGGAGAAAGTAGGGTTGTTAATGTTGCATGGAGAGTAAAAGGTGGTATTGGTCTAAGTAAACAAGATAAGGCATGAAATAAAGGACAAGGGTTAAGCAATTGAGATAAAACACAAATTAAGCATTTAGAAATTTTAGTAGATCACAATCATACATTGGGTCGAAAGGTTTGAGTCAAGTTTTGGTCTCTAAATGAAGTCAGGAACGACAATGTTATCATGGTAGGGTTTATAGCTAGCCATTTTGACTCGAAAGTCGTATCATAAAAATAGAGTACAAGGGGTCGTATTTTAGTGGGACATGATACGTCTACATGAAGGTGGACTTGTCTAGATCTTGCATATAGAATTTTTGGAAGGAAAAGTCTAGTATTGTGCTCCAAATATCAAAGTCACGATAGGAAACGCCAAATGGTCAAAATAGAAAGTGGGTTTTCATAAAGTACAAATTATGCACAAAAATAAAAGGTTGAAGCACGAAATAAAGATAATTTAGGAAATATCATAGATCAAGGTAAAATAAGTTAGTGACACAACTTATAGAGAGAAAATAGTCTCATAGATAAGGTATGGTCAAGGGAATGATTCTAATCGTTTCTAAGTTTCAAATAATTAGATGATAAAATATTTGGATTGAGGGAAGGTCGAGTGGGTCAAGGTTGAGATATGATCACATAGTTTAGTAGATGACTAACTATACTTGAGTATTTACAACTATCATGGCCATGGGTGATATGTCACTAATGTGGACTACTCTATCTCCTTATGGCTATCTTGGTTGTCTACCATTATAAGTCTAACTTCTTGAACTCGAGCCTTCACAAAAATTCTCAAAAAAATCTACCATAAATTCTATTCATTCTAAATCGTCCAACACAATCATAACTTAAAATGTAAATTTCTTTAATCAATCTAAAATAACTTTTCATCATATCATTAATAACTTTTCCCATTCTTGTAATAAAACTCAATATTCAAATAATCCTATCAGTCGTCAACTCCTTTTTGTTTACTTCCATAAAATCATAACTAAACAAAAATTTAAATTTTTTTTAATAACCTCGAGATAACTCTTAGCATATTACAATCAACCCAAAAAGTAAGCTCAAGTTTTAAATAATCTTATCAATCGTGATTCAAACAAAATTTTGAGCATTTAAAATAAATCCTCGGATTGGTTCTATATCTTTCAAAATTTATATCTAAACTTCCAATAAGTCACAACTATTCTAAAACCTTCAAAGCCAAAAATCCCTTCTCTTTTTTTTTAATATCCATAATCAAGACTTTAAACTTGAAATCTAAATATCAAAATAACTTTATATTTCATAGATCATATGACACAATTTAATTCAAGAAAATATTTTACCAAAATTTATCAATCATCCTCAAAAGTTTGGTCAATCGTAAACCCTAAAAATTTTAAGATCCTTCTTCAAATCAAGTTTATGTCCATCCAAAGATGTATAACTATAACTCAATAATAAATATTTTCAAAGACCTTCAAAATCAAATCAATTTGTTTTCTCGATCTAGCTATCCTCTTGTGTATACCACCTTGTAATATTAAAATAAAATTCCAACTATCATTTGAAGGCGGTAATATGCTACTACCCAACTTGGAATTAGCTAATCCTTAAGATCATACTTTTAGAAAAATGTCTTGAAAACTCAAATAAGACCCCAATGCATAATAATTGTCAATGTAATCTTTCTAGCCATGGGTTTGACCTATGAGCATATAATAGTGTAGTCATCTTCCTAACTGTTACTAAGCACAAAAATAAAATTTATGGTAGAAAGAGTTCAAGCAGGATGCAAATCAAGGATGGTAACAAGAGTTCGAAACTTGAAACAAAGAAGGAGGTCAAGCTTATGGATGAGATCCTAAACTCTATTCCTATATGCAGGTTCACATCGGTACAGTCTCGTAACCGAAGTGATAAACTGGACTTGCATGAGCCACCACAAAAATATGTAACGTCCCAGTCCCAAAAATAGAAGGACTAAAACGTAATCATGCCAACTGTATACATACGAAGTATGCTCCAATATATGGAAACCTTGTATGTATACATAAGCTGTAAAATACAGTAATCTAAGACTAAATCTCATCCACAATGAAAAGAATAATAATATAAAATCAACTTGAATAATTATGGTTCAATCGTTGGGTGGAGACAAATTCACTACCAACTAATTTAAATAAGAAATAATTATACAAAGAAAATGAATTGGTCGAGCGAAGGAGATGACGATCCAAAAGCAACATCTCGAAGGATTAGAGAGCAAGACATGGCCTTAGCTAGATGTCACGACCCGCACCCATTTTTTTTAAAACGGATACGAGACGTGTCCAAGCCAGCCTACGTCGCAGTGTCGGCGGTAGAACGCTGTCACGGCCATGAAGATCAAAATCACAAATAATGCTCATTCATATAATTAATTTAACTTACATTACTCACAAGTTTTACATTTGCAAAAAAATATAAACTTGTACAAATATTGGAATGACTACAACTCAGCTATCTAGCTAGTCTCTAGGCTTTTGTCTGCAAGTACACCCGAACTCCCCATACTAAGTGAATCCATGGCTAACCTGAAAATATTGGTTTCCAGTCAGGAATGGAACGAGTACAATTCACTGAATGCAGTTCCAATATATAAAGTGACTATATGACAGAGGTTAGCCTTTAGACATATGATTTGGAAAATAACACAAAAGACAAATAGAACTAAACAAAGAAAAACTATAAATAAAGACAATACTCACCGACTGACTGAAATACCTTTGATATGTGATCGATCTCGGGACAATTACACGACACTGTCTACACTGTCTAAAGTTACACTGTCTACACTGTCTAAAGTTATACTGTCTATACTGTCTAAAGTTACACTGTCTACATTGTCTAAAGTTACACTGTCTATATTGAATAATACAATAAAAAATCACAGTTTACACTGTCTACTTTGTAATAATAAATCACTGTTTACACTGTCTACTTTACAATAATAAATTACTCTCTATACTGTCTACTTTGCAATAATAAATTACTGTCTACACTGTCTACACTGTCTAAGGTCAGATCACACATCGTTGGTATTTCACCCTTCCGACACAACAAGGAACAAAAATCAACATAAAACTAAAATCACAGATCTATCGACTAAACACTAATGCATAGTAACGATCATATACTGAAAACAAACAATAAACAGTACTCGACTGTGGTCCTTTGCTGGTGAAACCGATAGTCCAAACCACTCAGTATGCCACAGAAGTCAAAACCCGTACAACAGTCCCCAGAAGTTGAAATGAACATTAACAATGTTTTCAGAATAGTCAAATTAGCTAGAATTGCCTGTCCTTAAGTCCAATTCTAGACACAGGGACAAAACGGTAATTTTGGGTCAAAACGATATCCGCTGTTGGACCCGCTTTGCACCGAAAAGCGTGCCAGAGTCAATGGTCTCTAAAGTCATCAAACTATATGTCTACTGATCTAGTTTTTCGATACGAACCCAACCGTATGTCCTAAGTTAGATTCCGGCAGGCCGTGCACAAAATTGCCCGTTGAATCGGACCGTGGGGCCCGCAAAACGGCGATCCAATCAACTGTCCCAGAATCGGACCAAAGTTGGCATACAGGACCAGAAAAATGATACGGTCCTGATGGCACAAGTTTCGTCTCGAACTGACGAACGTGCACAAACTAATTGGAGAATTTGCACAGAGGTCGATACGGTGAATTTTGACGGATACGCATCAAATTTGTCGCGCACACGCAACCAATTTGAATTCCGTCAAAGCCCACACGTCCATGAAGCCATTACGCACCTTATCTGCTTCGATTCGCGACCAGGTCGCCCGGATTGGCGGGATGCACGTCGTATCGAAGAGTTTTTCAATATTTTAATATTTTGAAAACAGATTTTTGATAAATTAGGAATCCGATTTCTCGACGTACCGTCGTCGAAATCGACTTCTGTAACTTGGATTGCAGAGCCCTATAGGTTTTCTAGGACTGACTTCAAATGGATTTCTAATTATCGCTACGGCTTGGCGGCAATTTGCCTTCAATATGGGTGTTTGGATTGTTGCATGCCCTGTTTCCAAACAGGTTTTTTGGCAACTTCAACTCAACTTATCTCGAGTTTCAGGTCACGAGAATTTAAACTAATTAATAGGGATTAAATAGGGTCATATCAAGATCATAACAGGGTTTACGGGATACAAAACGATCGAGCGATCGTTGAGATTTTGCGTCGCAAAGTTGGCTCCTCGGCTGTTACGCGCGCTGTGCCCTGTGCTCGCGTGAGGCTTCCTGGCCGATTCCGACCGCGTGTGGTGGCGGCGCAGGCAAGCGCGCCGCCGCCCAAGGTGGCTGGGAGGGCGCGCAATTAAGGATTAGGGTTTTGAGTTTCGTTTTGGTTGCCTAATCCCTCGGCTCTCTCTCGCCTCTATATATACATTATATGTGTATATGTCGGCTGTTAGGCCCCTCCCCTTTTTGGGTCGGGTTAGCTGAAGCTTTAGAGCGATTCTGTAGCTCCTCTGGTGGGCTTCTACTTTTTGTATTATTATATATTATTATTATTATTATTATTTATTATTAATTATTATTGTTATTATTATTATTATATTATTATTATTATTATTATATTATTATTATTATTATTATTATTAGTTATAACATATATTAGTTAACTATATATATAATTAACTATAGGTGAATAAAGTCCAAAAAATTAGTTTGGAATATATTCTCATGGCGTTGGGCTTATACTAAAATTTATACATACAAAATTATTTATTTCGTAAATAATTTAGAATATTAATGATATATTGTTTTATTATTATAAAAGTAATAACAATATAAATAACAATAATAGTGATACTTAATAAAGAAAATAAACCATCCAAACTCTCCATCATCTTGAGGAGAATGTTTAAACAAATGTCTGCTAAATCAGAAGAAATTAAGTATGTTGATGGATTTCACTTTGCAAGAAATAATGTCATTCTTGACAGCTAAGAATGTGTTCCATATTATATATACTTTTTTATATCTATAACATATATTTACTTATATAATTTATATATATATACTTATAATTGTAGAAGCATGGAAAAGAATAAAGAAAGGCCTATGCGGCTCCGACAGAAGGATTCCCATGCGGCTCAGGATTTCCATGCGGCTCAGAAACATACGGCTCAGGAGTCCATGGCGGCTCAAGGATCCATGCGGCTCAGAAAAGAAGCTACGTGGCCTTCAACATTCTTCTCTACATTCGGCTGCATTTAATGTCCTGCGGCTGCTCTAACAAATAAACAGCTATGACAGCTCTGACATAAGGACAGTAATAATGACTCTGACATGATGGCGTGGTCCTAGGAGAGAGGAAAAATCCCTTACAGCTGGCAAAATCCACTAAG
>JANAVB010042958.1:0-23245 GCA_029216955.1 Iris pallida
CTTTTAGAGTTGACCAAAGTTGTCCAAGAGTTGACTTTGGCCCAGATTGACCTAGAATTATATAGATTCATTGTACACTTCATTTATAACCCCTTTATACATCATGATTTGTTGCTCTAAATAGGAGTCAGATACCTCATTTCGGACAATATATTCTCATCGGACATTCGGATTTCAGGCGAGTACATTCTCTGATCGTTTCATACTTGTTAGGATTTATATTCTTGCTATAGATCACTTTACTTGATGTTGTCACGATGTTTCACGGATTGGTACTATATGGATCTTTTTATGAGATATTATCCCCTTCGGGAGCATCGGATACATCATGTCATGTACTTTTCACGTATATCATGTATCCCTTTGCTTTTACTATTCATGCATGTGCACTCATATGATTCATGTACTCTCATGGTCACTGAGCCCTCATGTGCAAATTATTCATGTGCACTCATTATTGAGCCAATGTGAAATCATGTTTGTAACATAACTTGAATGGATTCTTGGGTATTGGGGCATGGGTGAGTAGAATTGGTTATGTATAGGGGTGAGCATCGGGTCGGTTCGGTTCGAACCGAACCGTTTCTACCAAAATCGACAGAACCGAACATTACAATTTTCAAAACCGAAAACCGAACCCTATTAGTAAAAACTGAAGCAAAATCGAACAAGTTCGGTTGTAGGTCGGTTCGGTCGGTTCGGTTGTAAAGATGAGAGAAAATTTGCAGAAAACATGAAGGGGGGAAACGAACAGGCGCTCTGCCCGAGGAAGGCTCGGGCCCCCCACTCGCGCGACCCGAGGCGCCCAACGCGCGGACCGAGAGGGGGAGCAGAGCACAACCCAAGGAGGCCCACGCGGGGGCGGGCGACCTGCCCGAGGGAGAGGCGCACTGCACGAGGCGCCTCGGGCACCCCACTGTGCGGCAGAGAACTGGGAAGGCCGGGGCTCCGGCGGAGGGGAGAGGGGGACGTAGGGCCGCGGCGGAGGGGAGAGGGGGACGTAGGGCCGCGGCGGAGGGGGAGGCTCGCCCGGAGAGGGAGGGGTGGTCTCGACCGTGGAGGAGGGCCACGGCGAGGAGAGGGGTGGAGTTCGACAAGCCGGGAGTCGTCTTCGTCGAGGAGTTCGACGAGCCGTGGAGGTCTGTTGACAAAGTTCGACGAGCCGGGAGTCGTCTTCGTCGATGAGTTCGACGAGCCGTGGAGGTCTGTTGACGGAGTTCGACGAGCCGGGAGTCGTCTTCGTCGAGGAGCCGAGAACGATCTTCGTCGAGGAGCCGAGGGTTGTCTTCGTCGAGATCCCGTCCATTTTCGTCGAGGAGCCGTGGAGGTCTGGACTGAGAAATAATGGAGGTCTTCTTCTCTGGAGGTCTCTATGAGAAAGAGAAGAGAGAGCGGCGGCTGAAAGAGTGAATGTGAGGAGAGGAGAGAGAAGGTTTAGGTTATTTTTTCTATATATACAAAGTAATGGGTAAAATTATAATTATGCATGTAAATTCGGTTTTCGGTTCGGGTCGAAAATCGAATTCCATAACCGCGATCCGAACCGAAAAAACCGCATATATTTGTTTCTGAAACCGACAGCCGACCCGTTTATTTGAAACCCGACCCAAATTGTTATTTCGGGTCGGTTTTCGGCCCAAAACCGTTTTTTGCTCACCCCTAGTTATGTGGATAATATCCCTAGTAGATTATTCATTTGAACTGCATAACTTATTCATGTGCAACCTAACCTCTTTTCATAACCATATTGTGCCCTAAATCACTAGTCACTTAGTTCTTACTTATCATGTATATATTTCCAGTTATCAAATATCTATCTTGTTTTCTTGTACGACTTCTTACAGTTCATGTATCTTACTCTTTTGTAAGCTTTATATTTTCTGCCATTGTATGAACTGCGTGAGATGTATTGTACTCGTTCATGTCCTGACTGGACTAGTTAAAAATATTACATATGAGACCGAGGGTTCTGTACCATCTCCTATGGAGCACACCTAGATGATATCTGTGAGTTGGACCTTCAGGAGGATCCAGTTATAGCTGTGGACACTATCCCTTTAGTCTAGGCTAGTTAGCTAGACAGTTATCTTATTTCATGTTGTCTTGTCTTATTTTGACATTCTAACATGTATTATTTTGGATGATGTTGTTGTTAGTGTTGTCTAGACACTTAGACTTATTTCTCTTCTGTTTGTATTTTACTTCAGATTTCATACCTATCTTATCGTGCTATTATCTATCTTTAGATTTGTGATTGAATTGTATCTTATGTGGTTTGGCCTCCGTTTGGAGAGTATATCATATTGTGGTTAGTTGTGATGATAACCTAGAACAACGTTCTACCGCCGACACTGCGGCATAGGCTGGACGTACCCACTTCTTGTGCCCCTACACTGGGTGCGGGTCATGACACATTTTTAGTGGTGGCCATGCAGGTCGAGATTCGTATTAGTACGAAGTTGTAGTAGTGCGACGATTTGTTGTACTGCTGCGCACCTACGATAAGAGATAAGGAACAGGTTTTAGAATGAGAGGATACTCAATCACAGTTAGAATTCCTTGAGAGATTCCTGGGATGACCTTTGAGAATCTTATTATAACCTATCTCAAAATTCGATTCCGGCAGCTTCTGTCTACCTTCTTTTTTCGTTGATGAATTTGATTCTTGGTTTTCATTGCTGATTTAATTTTCTACCACGATAAATCGTATGCGCTAGGTCGGCTCAGTTATGGAATCTAGAGTCTTCTACATTCATATTAGCTAGCATGGTGAGGACATATAGTCTGATTTTGGATGTATTTCTCGGGTGTGGGAATTTAAGGTTTTTGCAGCCAAGCTAGCGGCAATGCAAAAATTTTAAATACCATTATTCTATAGGTATGTACCTTAGTATGGACTCTATGATTATCGTAGCCCTGCTTACTAGGATGAGGATGATTCAGAGTATCTTGATTTTGGATAGACGCATATGATTATCAGATTATATCTCAAAAAGTTTTTAAAAAAAATATCATCCCTACCTTTTATTTTAGTCTTTTCAAAAAAAATTATTTTGTTTCTTCTTCAATTAACTTTGGCGTAGGAGTAGTTTTAGTTGTTAGTATATTCCTTTGTAGAACTTTATTTGGATATGATTCCTTCATAATACAATGAATTGATGATTTGTATTAGGCCTTATCTTAGAATTGATAGTATAGCTCTGGCTTTAGAATGGAACCTAGTAGCTAAACCCCTACTGATTAAGATTTTCAGTTTCATATAGGATGATAGACTGCCTTACAACCCTGATGATTTGTTGTTTTCCTTATCTTTCCAGTATGGCACCCATGACCAGAGTCTGTCCCCAGTGCGTAGTTGCAGTTCCGGATGAGACCGAGATTGTGCTTTCCCCTTCCATTACTCAGGAGGTGTTAGCAGTCTCACCGGAGAGTTTTCCTCCACATCCTTTCCTTCAGGAGAGAGCTATAGTTCAGCCTGAGATTGAGGGCCTCCCTTTGCCTCCTGGGATAGTACCCTATGCCATTTCTGATGGAGCTCAAATTTACTAACTTTCCAGGATGTGTGGGAGGTACAGAGACTTCAGGCCGAGCTTATGAGGGAGCAGGGCTTTAGTATCCAACTTTTGTGGGACTACATACATTCGAGGGGAGAGCCTAGCCCCATGAGGGCGAGGAGTAGTGTGTCCAGAGCCTCAGGAGTACCCAGACTTCCAGCCTAGACCAGTCTATCCAGTCTAGATTCCTGTCCAGCAGAGGCCAGTTAAGCGAGAGCCTACCTGTGTTTTTTGTAAGAAGCTTGGACAAAGATTTGACCGTTGTAGGATGAGGAAAGGGTTGTGTCTGTACTGTGGATCAGCTAGACACAGGATGCTACACTGCCCTACTGCACCATCCCCACCTAGGGCCCAGTTTCTAGGAGAGAGTTTCGGCCACCCAGCCTAGTTGCAGGTGAGTTTTGACCAAACCTTAGTATGTCTTTTGGAGATATTTGATACACACCTTGCTTGTATGTTTTGATACCTTATGACTGCTTTTGATCCTATACGACTAGAATGGCTAGATGTGGCCTCAGACTAATACTACCTACTATAAACTGTATGCTATTATGTTACCTTTCAAACTGTATGATTTGGATAAGTTTAGGAGACTATGATTGTTGGGGGTTTGACCTAGAAGGAGTACGACCATCTTAATTTCGAGGGCAAAATTCTTCTAAGGAGGGTAGACTTGTAACACCCACTTTTCTAAAAATGAGGATAATTTTGAACTTTTGTAATTATGTGCACTCATTTATTGAGCCCAAGTGAAATCATGTTCTTAACGTAACTTGAATGGATCCTTGTGTATTGATTGGGGCATGGGAGAGTAGAATTGGCTATGTGGATCATATCGCCAGTAGATTATTCATGTGAACTCCATAACGTATTCATGTGCAACCTAACCTGTTTCCATAACCATATTGTGCCCTAAATCACTAGTCACTTACAGTTCTTACTTATCATGTATATATTTCCAGTTATCAAATATCCTTCTTATTTTCATGTACGTCTTCTTACAGTTCATGTATCTTACTCTTTTGCAAGCTTTATATTTCCTGCCATGATATGAACTGCGTGAGATGTATTGTACTCATTCCTGTCCTGACTGGACCTGTTAAAAATATTACAGATGAGACGGAGGGTTCTGTACCATCTACTATGGAGGACAACTAGATGATATATGTGAGTTGGACCATCAGGAGGATCCAGTTATAGCTGTGGACACTATCCCTTTAGTCTAGACTAGTTAGCTAGACAGTTATCTTATTTCATGTTGTCTTGTCGTATTTTGACATTCTGAGATGTGTTATTTTGGATAGCATTGTTGTTAGTGTCGCCTAGATACTTAGACTTATATCTTTTATGTTTGTATTTTACTTCGGATTTCATACCTATCTTATCGTGCTATTATCCATCTTTAGATTTGTGATTGAATTGTATCTTCTATGATTTGGCCTCCGTTTGGAGAGTATGTCATATTGTGGTTAGTTGTGATGATAACCTAGAACAACGTTCTACCGCCGATACTGCGGCATAGGTTGGACGTACCCACTTCTCGTGCCCCTACACTAGGTGCGGGTCGTGACACATTTTTAGTGGTGGCCCATGCAGGTCAAGATTTATATTAGTACGAAGTCCTAGTAGTACGACGATTTGTTGTACTGCTGCGCACCTGCGATAAGAGATAAGGAATAGGTTTTAGAATAAGAGGATACTCAATCACAGTTAGAATTCCTTGAGAGATTCCTAGGATGACCCTTGAGAAGCTCATTATAACTCTCAAAATTCGATTCAGACAGTTTCTGTCTACCTTCCTTGTTCGTTGATGAATTTGATTCTTGGTATTCATTGTTGATTTAATTTTCTACTAAGATAAATCGGATGGGCTAGGCCGCCTCAGTTATGGAATCTATAGTCTTCTACAGTCATATTAGCTGGCAAGGTGAGGACATATAGTCTGATTTTGAATATATTTCTCGGGTGTGGAAATTTAAGGCTTTCGCAGACAAGCTAGCGGCAATGCAAAATTTTTAAATACCATTATTCTAGATGTATGTACCTTAGTGTGGACTCTATGGTTATCGTAGCCCTACTTACTAGTATGATGATGATTCAGAGTATCATGATTTTGGACAGACGCATATGATTATCAGATTATATCTAAAATTTTTTTTTTAAACATATCTACCCTACCTTTTATTTTAGTCTTTTCAAAAAAAATTGTTTTGTTTCTTCTTCGATTAACTTAGGAGCAGGAGTAGTTTTAGTTGTTAGTATAATCCTTTGTAGAACTTTATTTGGATATGATTCCTTCATAATACAATGAATTGATGATTTGTGTTAGGCCTTATCTTAGAATTGATAGTATAGCCCTGGCTTTATAATGGTAACCTAGTAGCTAAACCCCTACTGATTAAGATTTTCAGTTTCATATAGGATGATAGACTGCCTTACAGCCTTGATGATTTATTATTTTTCTTATCTTTCCAGTATGGCACCCATGACCAGAGTCTGTCCCCAGTGTATAGCTGCAGTTTCGAATGAGACCGAGATTGTGCTTCCCTATTCCATTACTCATGAGGTGTTAGCAGCCTCACCGGAGAGTTTTCGTCCACCTCCTATCCTTCAGGAGAGAGCTATAGTTCAGCCTGAGATTGAGGGCCTCCCTTTGCCTCCTGGGATAGTACCCCATGCTGTCACGACCCGCACCCAGTGTAGGGGCACGAGAAGTTGGTACGTCTAGCCTACGCCGCAGTGTCGGCGGTAGAACGCTGTTCTAGGTTACTATCTAATCAACAACTCACGCAATTATATAATGTACTTGTCAAATCTTAACTCTGAACGAAGGACAAGTATAGATATAATGAAATCTCAATCACAGTCTAAGCACAATATGATAACACAGAAGTTTATAACTAAAGACTAAACAACAACAATTATAAACTACTAAATAATAATATCTCAAACAACTTAAATACAATCTCAGATCTCAAGTTATTACAATTCAAGTTCTAAAACATGAAAACTAAACCAAGTCTACTAGCTAGTCTCCCGATCACTCCTGAGTGTTGGGGCCAAAGGTAGCTAAGCCATCTACTGCTCCAAGGCAAGTAAGACAAATGTCCTCAGGGCAATCATCTGTAATATTTTCAACAAGTCCAGTCTGGACAGGAACGAGTACAACTCATCTAGAAATACCAAGTAAATGACAGAGAACTATAAAGCAGTTATAGACAGTTGTATTGATGAACATGGAAGTTTGTACGAGTAATGATGTAGAGAAACAGTTAAGGTACAAGGAAAGTAAGGTAACTAAACAAGAGGAGAATCATGGCAAGAAAGACTGTAAAATAAGAACTAGCTGAACTAGAGTAACATGATGAGTCCAGACAGTACCATATAAGTCGAGTGTAATTCCAACGTGAGTCTAATACAAGATGAGTCGAATGTGATTCTAGTACAGTATGAGTCGAATGTAATTCTAATCATTATTCTAATAAGGTGATTCGAATAAGGTGATACGAGTAATGATTCACATGATGTTCTAACAATGATTCGAATAAATTTTCCAAGTGTGTTTTAAAATACCGAGATCGACATGTAAACGGCTGTAGGTAATACGGCACACCACACACTGATCAGGTGAGGGATGGCTATCGTTCAAATATCATTCACAGAGGGGTGATTCGAATAGGGGGATATGTCTACATGTCTAATCAGTATTTCCCTGCCCAGTCTAATACAAATGAATCCATAATCCAACACATAAGACGAATACAAGTCCAATCAGCACATGAAGATGCGAATAGGTGGTTCGAATAGTTCGAATGGTGATTCGAATAATAGAGGCAAGACGAGTAAAGTATGTGTGTCGTATACATGAATTCATTAATAACAATACGTGTTTGTAACAAGAATCAAATAGAACTAACTAAAACTGAAGTACCGTAATTAACAATTAAATGAAAGAACTATCAGAGAATGTACTCGCCTGATACTCTGAAAAGAGTAGTATAATATCAGATGTCTGAGCCGGAGTCACAATATCCTCAAAAGAGCAATATGGGTTATAATATGTTTAAAATAAGGTAAATAAAGTTTATGATGCAATCTACATTATTTTTAAGCCAATCTAGGTCAAAGTCAAACTTGGTCAACTCTGGGTCAAACCAAGTCAATATCTAGTCAAACTAGGTCAACAACAAGGATATCTTGGTCAACTTAGGCTATCAAGGGTCAATGGTTGACTCACAGTTGACTTTTGGTCAATTGGTCAACTCTGGTCAAGTTTTGGTCAATTTTATGCTAAAGTTGACTTTTAGTCAAAATAGTCAACCA
The DNA here is from genome assembly GCA_029216955.1 of Iris pallida. Classification (NCBI taxonomy): domain Eukaryota; kingdom Viridiplantae; phylum Streptophyta; class Magnoliopsida; order Asparagales; family Iridaceae; genus Iris; species Iris pallida. The sequence continues at coordinate 7,878 of JANAVB010042958.1, forward strand.
TGGTCAAACGGGGTCAACCCGAAGTCATTTACCCTATTCCTAACCATTACCAACCAAGCTATCCTAATTCTAACCATATCTTAAACATGTTAAACTCATATCTTAGTTATAGGTATTACCTTAACTCTTATCCCATTGCCCTACCAAGGTAAACTTGTTACCTTAGCCTCTAAACCATACCCTTGCCTATATTACCCTCACCCTACTTATCCTTCAATACCCTACTAAGGTGTTCTAACACTCTATCCTTTTATCTCGATACCATATCTTGGTATCTTGATACCTTACCTTAGTTATAAGGTAAACTCATTTACCTTAAAGGTAAAGATAAATCTCATTTACCTTGAGATACTAACTTGAGTATCCTACGATACCCACTATTCTAAGACCCCACTCTTAGTATCCTAAGATATTAAGATAGGATACTAACTATCTATAGATTTTCAACATCTAGACACTAGTTAATACTAACATATCATAGGTATCTAACATATCAAAATCTAACCAATACCTCAACTAACAACATTCTAACATATAACTTCTAACCATCTATTCTAACTTAGAAACCTATCACAACTAACATCCACTAACTAATATCTAACCATAACATATATGTATATATATCCATCTCTAACTCTAACCAACTAACATATGTCATCTCTAACTAACAATAACATAGACTAACACAACTAACTATCTAACTTATATAAGATATCACCATCTAACTTCTAAGATACCTCTAACCTCTACATAGATTCTAACATAACCACTAACATGCTAACATATCCATACATACAATATCTAAATTCCTCTCCACTCCAATTCTAACACACACACACAAACACATGTACCAAATCCACCCCCTCTTCTAACACACCTACACACATCTATATACAAACACACTACCACTCAACCAAAACACAAATCATTCAACAAACCACACTAGCCTCAAGTCAAATAAGATGGCATGATCCTTCCAACTCTCTCACCTTCCCAACACACACACTACACTACCATCTATACAACATCAAATACACACTAGCACATATCCTCTATCAATCTCACTTCTCTCCACTAACCACACACATCATTATCTCATTCAAACACACACACACACACACTATAATAACATATATTACATAACAATAATATATATATATACATATATGTACTATATCATACATATTTTTGACAACCTATGATACCTACATTCACATGATATCTATACTACATAGGCTCATAGGTTACACAAAATGCCTATGTCATATGGTCACTCTTCTACTTAAAACCAATACTATACCAATTGGGCCTTCACTAAATTCTAATATTAAATTATGTTTTAGCCCTTCGTATTAGCTTTCCAAAATTTCAAACGGATCGCATTTTCGTGTCCGAAAGCTCCCGGAATCGCAAAAATACCGAAACGCGTTCGTCTTTCGTATAGCTGACAAATAATTCTACCGAAAGTTCCAAAAATAATTTGGCTTCTTAAATATATATATATATTTGGAAAGCTACCTTCGATACGGTTCTTTTAAAAAAAAATGGGAGATTAATCGGAGATCTAAGCTAAAAGTTATGACATTTCTAAGTTGCTTTGGTTAATAAAAATGTGGATGAATATTATGACGAATTTGAGTTGTTTTGGACAAAAGAAACACATGTAGGCCAAGATACTTGGATACCAACATAGGTATCCAAATAAAACTCATCTAACCATCCTAAAACTGAATTTAAATATCTATATAAACTATTATCATACATACATACACATGGGGTGTCCTAATTTGGGATCTATCAAGTAGGACACAAGACACATATCTAAAATCCTCAAGAGAGCTCCAAATAGCCTCAAATTTGAATCTAAATGGGGTACATGCATGGGGGTGGATCCTATGGGTTCAAAACTAACTAATATGCATAGAAAATTAATTTAGAGGGTTGGTTTTACCTATTGGGAGTGGAATCCCAATGATACTCCCAAGGACACGGCTCCGACACGAAAGCTCCTCCAAAATGGACACCCTTCCTTGCTCCTTGCTCCCAATCCTTGCTAGCATCTCCTCCTTGGTTGAATGAGAAGAAATGATGGAAGATTGGAAGAAGAATGGATGGATTTGGAGATCAAAATCAAGAGGAAAGCTCTCAAGTTTGGAAAAAAACAAATTAGGGTTCTATGTAGAGGTAAAAAGAGGCAAGAATTTTCTTAAGGATTCTTTATAGGAAAGGGGGGCACTTGATGGCTGGTCATTAGATGAATTAGGGTTAGTTTTACATGTAGATGAGTGGCTAGGACTTGTCCACCCAATTCCAAGCCTTCCTATTGGTCCAATAGTCTTAAGGCATTCTTTTTCAAAAATATCCTAAGAAAAATATCATACTAGAATAATATCTAGATATTACTAACCTTGGCACTTAGTAGGAATGTTCTAACCATGATTCTAACCTCAAGACTAATCTAGGTTAGGTTAAACTCCTAGGTTAAGGCTTAACTAAAAGATTAGCACAAAATTTAATTAATCAAATTACAATTTCACAAAATTGTCAAAATAACCAAAATACCCCTAGGCTAAAAAGTTGTAATATGACATTCTAATCACATGACTAGGATCCCATGATCATGGTTAGTCTCTAGGCTTAGCAATTCTAGGGTTACACTAGTTAACCATCAAAATTGCAATTCAATATTTTAAATAGTTTTAAATTGATTAAAAATCACCAAAAATCACAATATGATTTAAATATTATTATTAAATAATTATAATTACAAAATTTCAAAATTATCCTCATTTTAGAAAATTGGGTGTTACAAGTCTACCCCCCTTAGAAAAATTTTGTCCTCGAAATTAAGATGGTCATACTCCTTCTAGGTTAAACCCCCAACAATCAAGGTCAAGAAAACTATATCTAAAACATGCAAATTGTGGTCCTACTGGTCGTGATATCACGGTCTTGATCAGGATCACTATACTATCTATCACAGCATAAAACATCCTGACAGGTACTAATGGAATCACACAACAAGATGGAAAGAAGAACAGAAAAGATAGACCTGCTAACCCGTCACCCGTAGCGTCGGTCTACTCGACTGTCAGCGCAAAAGCCCTGCCCCTCTGGGGTATATCCCTCTGATGATGCGGGGCACGGTGCTGTGCTACAGGTGGCCTTGCTCCCTCTATCTAATCCATGACACTCAAGTAATATCCACACTGATATTCCACTCAATTATACTAGGGCACCATCTATATGGTATCTATTCTGCAATCTGATAATCATAACCGTCTATCCAGAACCATGTTACCAGAATCCTATTCACACCAATAAGTATGGCTGCGATAATCCATAGAGTCAGTAACTAATGTATATACCTCTAGAATCATGGTATTTAAAATTTTTGCATTGCCGCTAGCTTGGTTTCTAAAACTTTAAATTCTCACACCCGAATAATACATCCAAAATCAGACTCTATCTCATCGCCAAACCAGCTAATATGGCTGTAGAAGACTCTAGATTCCATGACTGAGGCAACCTAGCCCATAATGTTATCTTGGTAGAAAATCAAGTTAATAATGAATACCAAGAATCAAATTCAACGATGAACAAGGAAGATAGACAGATACTGTCAGAATCGAATTTCGAGATAGTTTATGAGATTCTCAAGGGTCATCCCAGGAATCTTCTCAAGTAGTCCTAACTGTGATTGAGTACTCTCTCAACTAAAGCCTATTCCTTAGTTCCTATCGCAGGCGCGCAGCAATACAACTAATCGTTGCACTATCACGACATCGCACTAATGCGACTCTCGACCTGCATGGGCCACCACTAAAAATGTGCCACGACCCGCACCCAGTGTAGGGGCACGAGAAGTGGGTACGTCTAGCCAACGCCACAGTGTCGGCGGTAGAACGCTGTCCTAGGTTACTATCTAATCAACAACTCACGCAATTATATAATGTACTTGTCAAATCTTAACTCCGAATGGAGGACAAGTATAGATATAATGAAATCTCAATCATAGTCTAAGCACGATATGATAACATAGAAGTTTATAACTAAAGACTAAACAACAACAATTATAAACTACTAAATAATAATATCTCAAACAACTCAAATACAAACTCATATCTCAAGTTATTACAATTCAAGTTCTAAAACATGAAAACTAAACCAAGTCTACTAGCTAGTCTCCCGATCACTCCTGAGCGTCGGGGCCAAAGGTAGCTAAGTCATCTCCTGCTCCAAGACAAGTAGGACAAATGTCCTCAGGGCAATCATCTGTAATATTTTCAACAGGTCCAGTCAGGACATGAACGGGTAGAACTCATCTAGAAATCCCAAATAAATGACAGAGAACTATAAAGCAGTTATAGACAGTTGTATTGATGAACATGGCAGTTTATACGAGTAATGATGTAGAGAAACAGTTAAGGTACAAGGAAAGTAAGGTAACTAAACAAAAGGAGAAGCATGGCAAGAAAGACTGTAAAATAAGATCTAGATGAACTAGAGTAACATGATGAGTCCAGACAATACCATATAAGTCGAGTGTAATCCCAATGTGAGTCTAATACAAGATGAGTCGAATGTGATTCTAGTACAGTATGAGTCGAATGTGATTCTAATCATTGTTCTAATAAGGTGATTCGAATAAGGTGATACGAATAATGATTCACATGATGTTCTGACAATAATTGGAATAAATTCTCTAAGTGTGTTTTAAAATACCGAGATCGACAAGTAAACGGCTGTAGGTAATACGGCACACCACACACTGATCATGTGAGGGATGGCTATCGTTCGAATATCATTCACAGAGGGGTGATTCGAATAGGGGGATATGTCTACATGTCTAATCAGTATTTTCTTGCCCAGTCTAATGCAAAAGAATCCATAATCCAACACATAAGACGAATACAAGTCCAACCAGCACATGAAGATGCGAATAGGTGGTTCGAATAGTTCGAATGGTGATTCGAATGATAGAGGCAAGACGAGTAAAGTATGTGTGTCGTATACATGAATTCATTAATAACAATACATGTTTGTAACAAGAATCAAATAGAACTAACTAGAACTGAAGTACTGTAATTGACAAGTAAATAAAAGAACTATCAGATAATGTACTCGCCTGATACTCTGAAAAGAGTAGTATAATATCAGATGTCTGCATCGGAGTCACTGTAATGACCCGCTCTGCCCTAGAGGAACGCCGATTCAAACGGCAAGTTCAACGACTCAAACGAGCCGTCGACCCGAAGAGTTGGCATTGACCTGAAGAAGAATCGATGCAAGGCTTACAAATGGCCCGTCAAGATGAATCCAGACTTAGACTTTCAAAGGCGCGCTCGGAGTATCACTCGGCCGATGCGAACATCGCTAAGGTGGGTGGCTCCGATGAACCCGTCTTTGCTTAGCCTAGACACATAACAATACGGACACTATAGCTAGAATCGCTAGGCGATAATACCGTGCATGCTAATAAAGGACTCAACGCACCTCGCTAAGAGAATAATCCCATCTTGTATGCTTGTATAGAATATAGAAAAGAACATAGAAAATGTGAGAACTCTCGTACCGCGCTCCATGCTCGTGCTAAAGGCACAAGCTTACGTTCAAGTCCCTTATGCGTTCAACAATGAAACAATGAATGGTTTACAACAATGAAATGGGAAGGCTATCAACATAGTCATTCCGAGTAGAGTATAGCAACATTGAAAGACTATGGGACCGAAGGGTCGCCAAGGCGACTCCCGCACGGGGAGTTGCATAATGTATGAATGAAAGAATGAATGAATAAGTGAGTGAATGAATCAATAAAAAAATGAACAAGTGAAAGAAGGAAAGAAATGAAAGAATAAATGAAAGATAAGAAAAGAAATAATGGTTAGCGACAGGTGTGACGGGCACGTGCAACGGGGCTCGCTACCCGTGCTGCACGGACGCCAACCTGGTCGATGACGCATTATGGCTAAGGGTTAGCCTATGGCTCAAAGGCAGCCGTTAAGTTAAAATGACAATAAAATACGAAATGGTCGTGGACGTCTCGTGCACGAGTGAAAAGGGATTCCAAGGGCAACGAACGACGTTTTCGTGGCCGGCCTAGGCGGAATCATGGCCTACTGGCGGACAGAATGTGCGGGCTTAGGCACATAACCAAACGTAGGGCCGGTTATTCAATAGTCTATCAAGGTGTACCAGCCATCATGCTTGATAGATAAGAATGCCACAGGGGAAAATGACTAAAATGGCTGACATGCCAGCGACCGGTGCATATAGATTTAAGTGGGCTTTGCTGGTGGCAATCCACGTGCAAGTCGTTGCATTAAAATCAAAGTAGTCTAAGTTAACTGAACAAAGTACCTTCTGAATAGGCTAGAATATAACACACCAGATAATCGAGAGTACTTCGGCAAAGGAGTTAGAAAATACGCCTACGACGTGCTAGGACCCGAGGCAGGGACACGCCCTTGACATTGAAAGTTCACATGAATCACGTCAAGTTATTTTCTATGAATTGTTGACTAACTTGGTTTACTTTGGACAGGGAAGGCCGGACGGTAAGTATGGGTAAGTCAGGCATGTATTTCCATGCGACACTTGTATTTGGCAACACGAGATAGGCTATGAAATATGCCATAAAACTGATCCTAAGGCAAGATTAGAAAGACAATAAATGATAGACGGTGCACAAAAGTAAATAGAACGTGTTTGGTAATGATAGCATTGTGGGCGAGCTAGCCTCCCCACCAGTGCATAATAATGTACTGATAATCCCACAGTCTGCTTGCAGGACGCAGGAGACGTCGTCGGGTGCGGAACTTCCCTCGAACGTGCTAAGGCGCGGAGCTATCTCTGGAGCCTTGAAGAGTTGCAAGAAGCTGGAGTACCATATACAGGACATAATGTATCGGAACATCGCCATGAATCATTCCATGTTGTAAGCCACTTGACACGCCCTTTTATGTTTCAAAGAGAGAGTGCTTGAGCGATTTGTAATATCGGCCTAGCGCCGCTTGTAAACTTCTTGAATATCAATAAAGAGTTGAATTTGCTTCAATTTGTGTTCATTTACTTTCCGCTGTAAATGGGGACACTCTGTACGACTCTGTGGCCTAGCTCAAATCGGCCGTTTCTGGACTTAGCCTTGTACCGGTGCAACCTAGGCCCGTACGGCATCACACCTTAGCGAGGAAGACCGCTCCTGCGGAAGCGAGGCATGACAGATTTGGTATGAATAAGTGAGTGAATGAATCAATGAACAAATGAACAAGTGAAAGAAGGAAAGAAATGAAAGAATAAATGAAAGATAAGAAAGGAAAGAATGGTTAGCGACAGGTATGACGGGCACGTACAACGGGGCTCGCTACCCGCGCTGCACGGACGCCAACCTGGTCGATAACGCATTATGGCTAAGGGTTAGTCTATGGCTCAAAGATAGCCGTTAAGTTAAAATGACAATAAAATACGAAATGGTCGTGGACGGCTCGTGCACGAGTGAAAAGGGATTCTAAGGGCAACGAACGACATTTTCGTGGCCGGCCTAGGCGGAATCATGGCCTACGGGCGGACAAAATGTGCGGGCTTGGGCACATAACCAAACGTAGGGCCGGTTATTCAATAGTCTATCAAGGTGTACCAGCCATCACGCTTGATAGATGAGAATGCCACAGGGGAAAATGTCCAAAATGGCTGACATGCCAGCGACCGGTGCATATAAATTTAATTAGGCTTTGCTGGTGGCAATCCACGTGCAAGTCCTTGCATTGAAATCAAAGTAGTCTAAGTTAACTGAACAAAGTACCTTCTGAATAGGCTTGAATATAACAAACCAGATAATCGAGAGTACTTCGGCAAAGGAGTTAGAAAATACGCCTACGACGTGCTAGGACCCGTGGCAGGTACACGCCCTTGACATTGAAAGTTCACATGAATCACGTCAAGTTATTTTCTATGAATTGTTGACTAACTTGGTTTACTTTGGACAGGGAAGGCCGGACGGTAAGTATGGGTAATTCAGGCATGTATTTCCATGCGATACTTGTATTCGGCAACACGAGATAGGCTATGAAATATGCCATGAAACTGATCCTAAGGAAGATTAGAAAGACAATGAATGATAGACGGTGCACAAAAGTAAATAGAACGTGTTTGATAATGATAGCATTGTGGGCGAGCTAGCCTCCCTACCAGTGCATAACAATGTACTGATAACCCCACAGTCTGCTTGTAGGATACAGGAGACGTCGTCGGGTGCGGAACTTCCCTCGAACGGGCTAAGGCACGGAGCTATCTCTGGAGCCTTGGAGCGTTGCAAGGAGCTGGAGCACCATATACAGGACATAATGTATCGGAACATCACCATGAATCATTCCATATTGTAAGCCACTTGGCACGCCCTTTTATGTTTCAGAGAGAGAGAGCTTGAGCGATTTGTAATATCGGCCTAGTGCCGCTTGTAAATTTCTTGAATATCAATAAAGAGTTGAATTCGCTTCAATTTGTGTTCATTTACTTTCCGCTGCAAATGGGGACACTCTGTGCGACTCTGTGGCCTAGATCAAATCGACCGTTTCTGGACTTAGCCTTGTACGGGCGCAACCTAGGCCCGTGCGACATCACGCCTTAGCAAGGATGACCGCTCCTGCGGGAGCGGGGCATGACAGATTTGGTATCAGAGCACGACTTTATGTCCTTGGACTTTATTTTGATTCTCTCAGTTTTGAAAGCTCGTTTAGAAATAAAAGAAGTATACGCTCTCTCTCGTTGTGCCTTGGGATGTTCCATACAATAAGTCTAATATTTTCAAAAGCTCGTACAAGTACTCGATTGAACGGGATCGATAGGCGAAGGCCTTTGTGCCAAACCACGACGGATTTGAGTTGGAAGGAACCGATGCTAAGAGTTAGCAAACGTAGTGCATGCTTGAATAACCTAACGCTGGCAATGGCGGACGAGTACACGAGATCGGAGTATAGTTCGAGCGGGATGGTTATGCACACAGCCTTTGGCTAAGATGTGTTGGGTATCGCGCACCTAGACCCTCTGGTGCGAACGAGTTTGCGAGCGAGATCGACTATCGCTCGAACGAGAATAAGTGAGACTTAGAACGTATGTCGATAGGGACGCTACTTGACCGGCGCTAAGTGAACACGAGAATGATTCTTAGAGTTTGGGGAAACGAGGCGAACGCACATTTGAACATGTCGATTGTGAATCGAATGACCTATTGAGGAATTGTGGAATGACTTGACTCCGAGTGGTATATGTGATAGCTTCGGAGAAGAATAAGAGTGAGTGTCGACGACTAGTTGAGTGGCTCGAACCCTGAGTGGTGTATGGACGTTATAGAAATTGTTCGAACGAAACTAAAGGATTTACGGATAGAACGAGTATGTCGGCAAGCGATGATATCGTGCAAAGCCTTAGAGAGAGCAACGCTTAGTTGGTTTCAACTTCGACAGTCTCAAACGAGATATCATTCGAACGAGTTAAGAATGCATAGTACAAATTATGAAACGATTAAATGGAGAGTCAAAACGATGAAACGAATGGAGGTCTTGGTCGAGGAAAAGTAGTAGATCGTGTGTGCGATTTGGAATTTAGTCAAATGGATTGAAGCTTGAGTTAAGATGAAATACCCATGGACGAGATCGAAGGTAGCACGATCGAAAGATAGCGTGCATAGGAAATATTAATTTGGAGATACGAGAATGACTAAGGAATTGAAATTGATGTTGCTCGATGACGAGTTAGCACGAGACAATACGGATTGAGGAATTAAGTTGCACGACTCGAAATTCATTGCAAAATGAAGACCGTCAGGTTATGTACATCATCGATTGTATTGAGGCGTATCAAAGATCGATGTACAATAACTCAGGGGTACTCTGATTCGACGAAGGATGATCGTGTTAGAAGCCAATGTGTCGAAGGATGCTATGTTGGGGATTGACCTGATTGTTCGGTGATAACCACAACAAAAATGATCTTGTCTTGTGCGAGCGCAACTCTAGCCTCGTACATGCGTCACGTCGGATTTGGGACGATCATTCTGATGTGAGCGTTGGCATGGTGATTCATGTCCAGCGGGAATGGTCGAACTCGAAATACCTTGACATGGCAATTTTGATTGCTTCGACTTGTGGTTTGAAGCGAAGGCGAATTGGAAGATTGATCGGACTTATGATTGACAACGAAGTAAAGTTGAAGATTGAGTAGGCCCAATCTGCGTATCAAAAATGAGTAAGTCTAGACGCAATGCAAGAGTTACGTCCCGATGAGAACGATTACTCCGCGGGAACGTTGACATGGTGATTCATGTCTGCCGTGGATAATCAGACTTGCGTGAGATCGGGGCGCGACATATTTCAATGCTAGACGACCTTGTGATCGACTACGTGAATTGGATAGAATGGATAAGTGGATTGTATCAAACATATTTGAAGAGATAGACTACGAAAATTGTTAGTGTGAACTTACGATATTAACATGTTGAGGATTCGGTTGGAGATAACCTATCGTAGGATGACTTTCCTAAACGAGCTTGGACTTGGAACGAAGAATGTGTTGATGCGAATAGGGTGAACGCTGCTTGATGTTTAGAAATTTGAACGAAACAAACTTGGGTAGAAACTCCCGTACAAACGAACAAATGGTTTGACCATAGGATTTGGGGCGAGCGTCGTGCAACGACCTTGCTCGATGAGCCACGGACTTGACTTGTACCTATGACCTTGTGAGCTGACCTAGCGGATAGGCGGACGACCCTATGCCGAGTGATTGAACCTGTGTTGTTTACGTTATCGTCTGGACGGACGATAGACTTGGGGCAACAAGACTTAGAGTAGGACGTGGAACTGGGGATGTGCGTGAACGACGGCGAGATTGGCCCCAAACGAAGTGAATGACAGGAATGGATGATGCGCAAGTAAAGTTGGGATAATAAATTGAATCATTGATTGGAAGACGTACTCGGTGATAGTACGATACTTGATCTTGAATTAGACAGAAATTACTTAGACTTGGTCGACCCCGCTAGGAAGAAATCGTATTGATTTCATTGATAAGAGCGCTTGAGAAGCGAATCGAATCATCTCGAGGACCGAGATAAACGATATGTGATACACACATGAGTTCGGTTTTAAGTCGAAGTTAGCAAAACGATCGACAAATCGAAACTATCACGAGTAGCTTGTCCTACTTTGCTAGTCGCTAAGCTTGGTTGAAATGTACATATTCGGGGGGACGCCTTGAATGCGTGCACGATCCAACTCAGCGATATGATGAACTCGAATGCAGCTGCAAGTGGGTATTGAGATGCGCATGAACGAATGATTGAGTTTGCCTCAGCCTACGACTCTCGTTTTGAGAATTTCAATGCACCTTGTGCGACCGTTTCAGTCCCATGATACGTCAAAATAGCAACCAAGTCGAAGAAATGCGACAATTGAATAAGAACCATCAACTCTGAAATGAATGAAAAGCCATTCAGTAAAATCGACCAAACGTATGCGACACGGAATTTGGGAAGGTACCGAGCATGGTTCGATGCCATCGAACGATAGAGCCGTTCGATAGAAATGTCTATGAAACACGATGACGCGAGTTAAAGAATGGTAGGATGACCTGCACTCAGGAAGTCTTGAGGACGAGACTTGTTTTGAGTGGTGTATTATGTAATGACCCGCTCCGCCCTAGCGGAACGCCGATTCAAACGGCAAGTTCAACGACTCAAACGAGCTGTCGACCCAAAGAGTTGGCATCGACCTGAAGAAGAATCGATGCAAGGCTTACAATTGGCCCATCAAGATGAATCCAGACTTAGACTTTCAAAGGCGCGCTCGGAGTATCGCTCGGCCGATGCGAACATCGCTAAGGTGGGTGGCTCCGATGCATCCGTCTTTGCTTAGCCTAGACACATAATAATACGGACACTATAGCTAGAATCGCAATACGATAACACCGTGCATGCTAATAAAGGACTCAACGCACCTAGCTAAGGGAATAATCCCATCTTGTATGCTTGTATAGAATATAGAAAAGAACGTGGAAAATGTGAGAACTCTCGTACCGTGCTCCACGCTCGTGCTAAAGGCACAAACTTACGTTCAAGTCCCTTATGCATTCAACAATAAAACAATGAATGGTTTACAACAATGAAATAGGAAGGCTATCAACATAGTCATTCCGAGTAGAGTATAGCAACATTGAAAGACTATAGGACCGAAGGGTCGCCAAGGCGACTCCTGCACGGGGAGTTGCATAATGTATGAATAAAAGAATGAATGAATAAGTGAGTGAATGAATCAATGAACAAATGAACAAGTGAAGAAGGAAAGAAATGAAAGAATAAATGAAAGATAAGAAAGAAAAGAATGGTTAGCGACAGGTGTGACGGGCACGTACAACGGGGCTCGTTACCCGTGCTGCACGGACGCCAACCTGGTCGATAACACATTACGGCTAAGGGTTAGCCTATGGCTCAATGACAGCCGTTAAGTTAAAATGACAATAAAATACGAAATGGTCGTGGACGTCTCGTACACGAGTGAAAAGGGATTCCAAAGGCAACGAACGACGTTTTTGTGGCCGGCATAGGTGGAATCATGGCCTACGGGCGGACAGAATGTGCGGGCTTGGACACATAACCAAACGTAGGACCGGTTATTCAATAGTCTATCAAGGTGTACCAGCCATCACGCTTGATAGATGAGAATGCCACAGGGGGAAAATGTCCAAAATGGCTGACATGCCAGCGACCGGTGCATATAGATTTAAGTGGGCTTTGCTGGTGGCAATCCACGTGCAAGTCCTTGCATTGAAATCAAAGTAGTCTAAGATAACTGAACAAAGTACCTTCTGAATAGGCTTGAATATAACACACCAGATAATCAAGAGTACTTCGGCAAAGGAGTTAGAAAATACGCCTACGACGTGCTAGGACCCGAGGCAGGGACACGCCCTTGACATTGAAAGTTCACATGAATCACGTCAAGTTATTTTCTATGAATTGTTGACTAACCTGGTTTACTTTGGACAGGGAAGGCCGGACGGTAAGTATGGGTAAGTCAGGCATGTATTTCCATGCGACACTTGTATTCGGCAACACGAGATAGGCTATAAAATATGCCATAAAACTGATCCTAAGGCAAGATTAGAAAGACAATAAATGATAGACGGTGCACAAAAGTAAATAGAACGTGTTTGGTAATGATAGTATTGTGGGCGAGCTAGCCTCTCCACCAGTGCATAATAATGTACTGATAACCCCACAGTCTGCTTGCAGGATGCAGGAGACGTCGTCGGGTGCGGAACTTCCCTCGAACGTGCTAAGGCGCGGAGCTATCTCTGGAGCCTTGGAGCGTTGCAAGGAGCTGGAGCACCATATACAGGACATAATGTATCAGAACATCGCCATGAATCATTCATGTTGTAAGCCACTTGGCACGCCCTTTTATGTTTCAGAGAGAGCGAGCTTGAGCGATTTGTAATATCGGCCTAGCGCCGCTTGTAAACTTCTTGAATATCAATAAAGAGTTGAATTCGCTTTAATTTGTGTTCAATTACTTTCTGCTGCAAATGGGGACACTGTGCGACTCTGTGGCCTAGCTCAAATCGGCCGTTTCTGGACTTAGCCTTGCACGGGCGCAACCTAGGCCCGTGCGACATCACACCTTAGCGAGACGACCGCTCCTGCGGAAGCGGGGCGTGACAGATTTGGTATCAGAGCACGGCTTTACGTCCTTGGACTTCATTTCGATTCTCTCAGTTTTGAAAGCTCGTTTGGAAAAAAAAAGTATACGCTCTCTCTCGTTGTGCCTTGGGATGTTCCATACAATAAGTCTAATATTTTCAAAAGCTCGTACAAGTACTCGATTGAACGGGATCGATAGGCGAAGGCCTTTGTGCCAAACCACGACAGATTTGAGTTAGAAGGAACCGATGCTAAGAGTTAGCAAACGCAGTGCGTGCTTGAATAACCTAATGCTGGCAATGGCGGACGAGTACACGAGATCGGAGTATAGTTCGAGGGATGGTTATGCACACAGCCTTTGGCTAAGATGTGTTGGGTATCGCGCACCTAGACCCTCTGGTGCGAACGAGTTTGCGAGCGAGATCGACTATCGCTCGAACGAGAATAAGTGAGACTTAGAACGTATGTCGATAGGGACGCTACTTGACCGGCGCTAAAGCGAACACGAGAATGATTCTTAGAGTTTGGGGAAACGAGCGAACATACATTTGAACATGTCGATTGTGAATCGAATGACCTATTGAGGAATTGTGGAATGACTTGACTCCGAGTGGTGTATGTGATAGCTTCGGAGAAGAATAAGAGTGAGTGTCGATAGTCAAGTGGCTCGAACCCTGAGTGGTGTATGGACGTTATAGAAATTGTTCGAGCGAAACTAAAGGATTTACGGATAGAACGAGTATGTCGGCAAGCGATGATATCGTGCAAAGCCTTAGAGCGAGCAACACTTAGTTGGTTTCAACTTCGACAGTCTCAAACGAGATATCATTCGAACGAGTTAAGAATGCATAGTGCGAATTATGAAACGATTAAATGGAGAGTCGGAACGATGAAACGAATGGAGGTCTTGGTCGAGGAAAAGTAGTGGATCGTGCGTGCGATTTGGAATTTAGTCAAATGGATTGAAACTTGAGTTAAGGTGAAATACCCATGGACGAGATCGAAGATAGCACGATCGGAAGATAGCGTGCATAGGAAACGTTGATTTGGAGATACGAGAATGACTAAGGAATTTAAATTGATGTTGCTCGACGACGAGTTAGCACGAGACAATACGGATTGAAGAATTAAGTTGCACGACTCAGAATTCATTGCAAAAGGAAGACCGTCAGGTTATGTACATCATCGATTATATTGAGGCGTATCAAAGATCGATGTACAATAACTCAGGGGTACTCTGATTCGACGAAGGATGATCATGTTAGAAGCCAATGTGTCAAAGGATGCTATGTTGGGGATTGACCTGATTGTTCGGTGATAACCACAACGAAAACGATATTGTCTTGTGCGAGCGCAACTCTAGCCTCGCACATGCGTCACGTCGGATTTGGGACGATCATTCTGAGTGAGCGTTGGCATGGTGATTCATGTCCAGCGGGAATGGTCGAACTCGAAATACCTTGACATGGCAATTTTGATTGCTTCGACTTGTGGTTTGAAGCGAAGGCGAATTGGAAGATTGATCGGATTATGATTGTCAACGAAGTAAAGTTGAAGATGAGTAGGCCCAATCTGCGTATGAAAATGAGTAAGTCTAGAACAACGCAAGAGTTAGTCCGATGAGAACGATTACGCGGGAACGTTGACATGGTGATTCATGTACGCCATAGATAAT
>JANAVB010042959.1:0-42987 GCA_029216955.1 Iris pallida
TGTTCTTTTTATATTCACTACATACCGTATCCTTCTTGAAAGAAATATCCGGTAAGCCGCGTACCAACTTCTTCGTAGATAATCATGAAATTGTATCTATGTTTGCATGACCGAGTCTCATATGCCATAGTTGACTCTTAATGCTTTTGGCCATCAACACATCTACCTGTATTGTTAGCATCTTCCAACAAATAGAATACATATATATTGTCTTCCCTAATACCTTCAAATATAGTACTGCCAGTTGAACTATCAATAATAGTACATTTATCTTTTACGAAGTTAATGCCATAACCGTGATCAGCTAAATGGCTTATGCTGAGCAGATTATGTTTTAACTCGTAACAAGACAAACATCTTTAATCACTGGAGGGAGCCTTACCAATGTCATCGATACCGATTATGTACCCTCTCAAATTATTACCGAAGGAGACGTATCCTTCTTATTCTTCTTCGACAGTGTTGCAAATAATGAAGCATCACCGGTCATGTGCCATGAGCAACCGCTGTCGAGGATCCATTTGCTCCTAGCATGTGAAGGGTGTCCCACCTACAAAACAATTTACAAATAAAACTTTTGGTACCTATTTCTTGTAGGGTCCTGACTGGTTAGTTTTTGGTATCCATGCATAAACATTTAAAGCTACTAGCTTTCTGATTCTACATGAAGAAGATATGACCAATGTGGCCACAATAATGACATTTAGCATGTTGAGTGTTGAAAGTAGTGTGAGGTGTATGATTGGTAGGTTTTGGTTTTCTAGTATAGAAGAATGCATGCCTATTGGTCTTCTTGGGCATAGTCTTGGTATGGTTTGGTCTGACAGTGTTGGGCGTGTTCCGATGATTCGGTAATTGACACGTGTTAGAATAGAAGCAGCAACTTCAGGCCATTTTCCTAAACTAATTTCCAACTTTTTGGAAGTGTCATATAATCTAGTATAGTCATATGTGAGTGATTCTAATCTGACATATGCACACTGGAGACTCTTTCTCTCCTTAGATAGGTCTTCCTTTAACTGAAAAATAGTTTGGTCTTTTTTTTTCGGATAGCTTAACAATCTCGTGTAACAACAATTTAATAGAAGAAAGCTCACCAGACTCATTTGAAGAGTCATTATCTCTAACCTGATCTAGTAGGTCGGTAAGTCTTCCTATTTCACCTTTGTACTCTTTGAGTACCTTCTTAGAGGTTTCATATTTGCTACGCAATTTCCTGTAATCATCTAACAGTTCACTGAAAGCCTCTCCTAGTTGCTCAAAGGTGAAATCATCATAATCAAATAGAGGATTAGTAATTACCTGATCGTAAGCCATCAAGCACACATTTGCAGCGTCATCTGATTGTTCATCTTCTGAGTCGCTGGCTTCACTTTCATGCCATATGCTTGTGTTGGCGTACTTTCTTGATGTCGATTTCTTCATGTAGCCTTTGTCATATTTGCTGTTTTTCTTTGATGATGATGCTGTTGGACAATCTTTCTTCATGTGTCCTTTCTTCTTGCATCCTTAGCAAATAGGATCTTCCTCGTTGTTGTTGTTGTTGCTGTCTTTTGTTCTCCTGTTAAATCTCATGAACTTCTTGAACTTTCTTACCAGAAGAGCTTGAGCTTCAGAGTCGGAGTCGCTGTCGTCGGAATCATCTTCGATGGTTCTTCTATGTTGAGCCTTGAGAGCGATAGTCTTCTCTGACTTCTCCTTTGGTGTAGCATCTTCAAAGTCTTGAAGTTCTAACTCGTGAGTGAGTAGCTTACCCATGAGTGTTTCTAGAGACATTGTTGAGAGGTCGTTCCCTTCAATGATTGCTGTAGCCTTGGAATCCAGTTCTTTGTAAGGGCTCGTAGAAGTTTGCGAATCTTTTCATGGTTACTGTAATCCTTGCCTAGTGAGGACAAAGGATTTACAATATCCAAGAATCTTGTAAACATCTGAGTGACTGATTCACTTGGCTTCATTTTGAACGCCTCATACTCCTGAGTAAGTCTGCTGATCTTTGACTCATTGACTTGTTTGTTCCTTCGTGGGTTACTTCGAGAAGTTTTCACACTTCGTTTGATGTTGTGCAAGTAGACACCCTGTTGAATTCAGTTCTGTCTAAAGCACAAAATAAAACGTTAATAGCACGTGCATCAAGACTGACCTTTTTCTTTTCTTTATCTGTATATTTGTCACGGGTTTTTCAACTAAAACACCATCAACATTAATACGAGGTGGCTTTTTATAGCCATCAATAACTACAGACCATAAGTCAAAATCAAGAGATTTCAGAAAAAAACTCATACGTGTTTTCCAATAAGTGTAGTTTGTGCCGTCAAACAGTGGAGGTCTGTTTGTGGCTTGGCCTTCACTTGTGAATTTCACATTTGCCATGTGTAATACTGTGATCTATATAAAAAATTGAATATAACTGCAATTTTACCTTGCTTTACCTGTAAACCCGCTCTGATACCAATTGTAGGAACGAAATCGTAGAGCAGAATACTCTAGAGGGGGGTGAATAGAGTAGGCAGCGGAATATTGCTAATTAAAAATCTTGTTAGCAGTTAGATCACATATATAATAATAATCACAAAAGTAAATGACAGAAATTAAAAGTGATCAGAAGGCAAACGCAAACACCGAGATTTATGGTTTCCCTCTTGTGAGGACTAGTCCAGTCGGAAGAACTCTAGCTTCCAGTTGAATCCACTATTGGAAAACCCCGCAAGTTTTCATACGAAGTCCTTGCAACTTCTACAGATGCGAGCTTTGATACAAAGAACTCGACCAACTTCAATTGTGAAGAGTTGAATCTTCTATCAAGCCTCTGATTACAATCGCTCTGCAACTTCTAAACCGTACCGTACTGGCAAATCGACTAGAGGATTGTAACTGGCTTGGAATTTGAAAATGAAAGCCTTTTAGAACTCTTTGGAAGAATGTAAGCTTAAGAAGAGAAGAGATTGAAAGTGAATTGGTGATCTAAAATGATTGAAATGCTTCTCTATTTATAGTTTTTCCAAAGACAGAACTCTGACAGAATTTGGACAGAATTCGGACAGAACTCTTTGTAACAAACCGCAACTGAAGGATGACCAAGTTCAAAAACCCAATGTTCACTAACGTTCCAAATAGCCGAACTCTGGCCGAACTCTGGCCGAGTTCTGCTGGGGTTCTGCCAGTTCATTTTGAGAAAATAAATTTTGGCTTTTTGAAAAATCCTTCAGAAGCTTTTTGTAAAAAGAATATTTTTCAAAAACGTAGGTCATTTATAAAAGAATATAATGGTTTTGAAAAACGTTTTCAGATAGCCTATTTGTCAGTACGACTCGGTGTACAATGTATTCCTAGACTCAATAAAATAAAAAATTACATTGCTTAACAGGAAGTACATTCTGAATGGAAAACGGCTTCAGTCTTGAACAAAGTAGAGATCCAATGCTGAGCAGTGTCCAAAACGTCGTAGGTAAACATCTGAGTTGACTTGCATTTATATCGAGACAGAGTTTGATCAATTATTAAAATCAGGTTTGACCATGACCAATGGGCCAACACACACCGCCTGGGGGGGCGCCGCCGCACGCCGTCGGTCCAGGGGCCCCCCGACCCCCCCGACTTTATTGCCCCCCCCCCCCCCGCCTGGGGGGGAGGGAGGGGGGGGCGGGGGGGGGGGGGCACCGCTTTTTTTTCCTGATGTCCTCCCCCCGCCGGCAAGGGGATCAGGCGACCACGGGTAGGAGCCCTAGCCGGCCCTAGCCGATCGCCCAAATCGCCTGGAGAATCCATCTTTATATATATATATATATATATATATATATATATATATATATATATGGATCAAAGACCCCACCTGCAGTAAGACCGTTGGCACCGGGGTGTGAGGTTGCGAGATCGATCCCCCACGGAACGGCTGTGTGGCAGTGGCCACGGCTTCCGGACAAAATGCTGACTGGATGGCTCTAGTCCGAAGACTTTAGTCTACGGGCATTTGATTTTCTAAAAACAATATATATATATATATATATATATAATATACTAAAAAAATTTATTCGATGTACGGTTCAATTCGATTGGATTTTGCGTCCAAAACCAAATAATGCTCACCCCTGCATGTGTTTGGAAGAAAAAAAAATAGAAGTTGGAGAAGGGTCTCACAATGGCACGGACGCTACCAAATTTCCTCGAAAAGAAAAGAAAAGAAAAGAAAGAAAAATTGCTAGTGATTCCTGTGGAGACGGAGGATCTCCCGCCCAAAAATAGCCTGTGCCCCCTCCGGAGCTCGCGCTCGGCCAACCGTTCCCGCCCCCTGACGCCGGCCACAGTTAACTCCCGGTCCCATCCCTCGGTTCCATTCTTTTGCCAAACCAAAGAAACAAAAAACAACAACAACAGAGAATAATATGGAGCTCCGAGAAGAAGAGATGGCATCTATCCCACTCTTTGATCGCAAGAATCCCTTTCTTGCGCACTACTCCTTCTCTCTCTCATTAAAAACAAACTCAAGAAAGAGAGAGAGAGTGTGGAAAATTGTAAATTATTGAAGGCCTTCCACCACTAATCGATCAATCTACCGATTTCGTCATCCCGAGAGACCGAGAGAGAGAGAGAAATGAGCGGGATATGGAGAAGCCTCCTTCGGCTGTGGTGCGCCATCCCCATCGTCTTCTCGATGCTCCACCGCTGCTGCTTCTCGCTCAATCGTGATGGTACTGTACTTTATTGTTATTTTGTTTTATTTTCAAATTTTGGTGCGAGCTGCATTTATGTATGTATGCATGTATGGAAAGGTTTGGCGCTGCTGGATTTTCGCTCGCGGGTGGAGATGGACCCTTACGGAGCGTTCGAGAACTGGGACCCGAACGACGACGACCCGTGCGGTTGGTCGGGCGTGATCTGTGCCGATGGGCGGGTCGAGATGCTGTAAGTTATCAATGCTTAGCAATGCTGTTTTCTTCTTTTTGTTAGTTTATGTGAACGGTGCTTGTTTAGGTTCTACGAGGTGACCCTCTCACCGTTCCTTGTTATACATAGTAGGAATTGTTAAAAGTACTATACACCAGCTGTTCTAGCCGTTGTAAACATTTCAATCTAGCAATTTTTTCCTTGAACATCAGAATACACAATATCAAAAGGTGATGAAGATGAAGTTATACTATTATTAAAGGAAGAGCTGGTTGTTTAGCAAATTTACAGGCAGCACAATAAAGTTATTTATCTAATTGGACAGAGCCCAATGGTCCTTTATTCATCATATAAGTCTAGAAAAGAAACATGACCCAATTTGGAGTGCCAAAACATGAATGGAGATGGAGAAATTGTTGGAGCAATAAATGAGACACCAATGACGGACGGGATGTGAAGGAGAGGACCAAAGATCCTCGCATTGAAGATGTTAACAGAACAGTTGGAGCCAAAGCTATGATACCATGAAAACAAAAGAGATTGGAATAATTTCTGATGATTTATTCATTAGAGGTAAGCCTCAATTTAGACAGTTCACAATGGATGAAAAATGTGGCAAGTGTACAACGGTAGAATTCTAAAGAAGAAAAACTCCTAGATTGGAATGTTTACAACGGGTTATAGCAACTGTGTGTATAGCTGTATGATTCCTTCTTTAACAGGAATTTGGTACCAAGCCCTTGGCTTGAGGTTGAGTGCCGATTATAAAAACTTTGTCAGATTTTTTATGAGCTCCCTTATGGTCCATATACGACCCCATTCAGATGAGGTAAGGGCGAAATGGGTATTGAATAGGTGAGAGACCGCAAAATCGGGGTGACAGGAGCGCAAGTCACCACGACATAATTTTGATTAATACCGTGTTGTTGGGGTGCTACAAAATAGGGTTTTCACTTGTATCATTCGACAAGAGGCCTGGAAGGGCGATGAATAGGTATAGGGCCAATTTCTATGGGCGATGAATCAATGGAGACCACATTATTAGCAACAATGAAAGACTTGAGTTCACTCGGATGCTTATTCAGATGTTTACTTGGTGTTCTCTTTAATGATACTTACTCTCCTACTATAGACTCTTTGGAAGGGACTCGCCGATGTTGAAGGATACTTCAAGGGATTGACTTGCCTCCAGTCCATGACTTTGATAGCTTCTAGTTACAATAAGTTAGTGACTTGGGTTAGATTATCAATTACAATATTGGTGGAGTTTCTATGCTTGTTTTTTTCCCTTTCACTGTGTTATCGGAGTAACCTTCTTTTGTAATTGGGACTTATTTTGTTATGAAAAGAAGAAAAAGGGAGCTCCATGTTGGCTAATATCTATCTTGATGCTGCATCTGTAGGAATTTTCAGTAAATCTGGAGCTTGGTTAAATTCTATATAAGCTGGTGCCTTATATCATCTAAATTGAAATTTAGTGAGAGATGGGGGGATCAGTAATATAGAGTACTACCATGAATTGGTTTCAAAGGATTCCTTGGTGCGTCCTCTGAGTTTATTTGAAACCTTGAATTTTATCAGCTAATAAGATGGTCTCCTAATCTTCGTAGTATATGCGTCTATGTCTCATGGGCACGTGTGGCACAACATTGGGCATTCACGAAGAAACGGATATGGCATTGATTTTGGCATTTCTTGTTGTGTTCGATATTTGGCCGACATGACACATAATGGATATGACACTGCTTTCCAGAGTGTCTGTGCTTCCTATATGCGTATTCTTGAGGTCAAAGGCAGTGAACCTACACATCTAGATTCTTGATGATCTTAGGAGTTTCATATGGTCTATTGAGATGACACTTAAGCTTCCATGGCTGGATGGTTGTTTGTGGTTATCTTATTTTCTTGAGCTTTGTCGATTGCCCTAAACAACCATTTGCTATCTTTGAATCAACTGGACCAGTCATCAGAGGTTCAACTACGTTGACTCTCAAATGTAACTGACAACTTTAAATGAAGTTCTAGTATGAGGTTGTAAATACAAATTTGGAAAACTTTATTTAGGGAAGACAACCACTACTTTCAGTGTGAGCACTAGTTTCCTACAATGTCATAGAGGAGGATAATCTTAGCTGGTATGGGAACCCAGTATCCACCAACCATTTTGAGCCTGATGTATATAATCAAAGTCTAGGCTAGAAGTAGATTAGGGCAATAAAGAAGAGGGGATCTGATATTTGCACATAAAGTTGAAGAAGGAGATAATGATGGCAGAAAGAATTTTAACTCGAAGCCTGGAAGTGTGGACCAGAGTGGTGACAGATGTAAAACCTTTGATGCAGTAGAATGTATGTCTTTAACTCCAATTAAGTATGCACTATAGATTGGCTGCTGTAGTGCAGGAAGAACAAGAGATATTATTGGAGGTAAGATGAAGGAAATATGAAATGAAAGGGGAGAAAGTAAGCTTTTGGTTTCTTTTATCTAAAAAACTGAAAATGTTGTCCTTTTCTATTTTGCTTAATCAAATCCTTCGCAAGAGACTAAATATCATCTTCCAAAGTGGGCAAGGAAATTGGATAAAGTTGTTGGGGTTTATTTGAATTTGGTCATTAGTGACTGGTCCCACGATTCCATGTTGAGACAAATTTCAAGTGTGTGTATTTCAATATTTTAGCTCTCATTTATTGTCTTGTACACATGAGATGTGTTAGCTCAAGTTGTTAATGTGGTGACGGGTTTTCTTGTGGGCAATGTTCAAATCCCACAACAAGCATTTGTTTTGTCATCTATTTTTTGGAGAGATTCATTTAAAAGGGCCTTGCTCGGACTCAGACTCGAGCGTGGAAAAATGGCGCAAAGTGGCACTTTGATGGCGTACTTTGCACTTTGCACGTAAGCAGAGATGACATGCTCTTGCACGGATCTGACGTAGGTGTTGTGATGGGCGCGGAGCAGCAGGCCTATGGGACATAGTGACGCGGTTCGACGGAGCTGATGTGCTACAGTTCTGCGGGCCTTCAGTCCCATGGTTCCCTGGGACTTATGTGTTGTGGTTTTGTGGGGATTATGTTCTGCAAGACTTTTGTGCTGCGGTTCTACGGAGCTGCTTAGGAAACGTCACAGAACTGCTGTTCTGTCTTAGTATCATAGTTTTGTTGCAGTTGGGACTGTTCAGTTTTGTAACTGCCCTATTTATAGGGAAGGGAGTTATTTTTGGTAAACACTCCACTTAATAGAGAGTTACTCCTTGGTCTTCCATCTACGTCTTTAGTTGATGGTTACCACTTTTAGGAGATTGCTCCCTATTTAAGTAGCTGCTCCAGCACTCTATGCTTTTACGAGATACAACAGAAGTCCAAGGGAGTCAGAAGAGAGAAAAAAGAGTATCTCTAGAAGCCGAAGTTTTTTGCATCACGGCTAGACACGCTAGACCAAGATTCAAGCAACACTTCCGTGCTAGTCCTCTAAGGGAGGTGACAAAACATTCGGAAAGTTCTTTCGAACTTGCTGATTCCTGAGAGCAGATCGACAGAGAAGGTCGAATCTCGCTTTGAGCAACAATGGTTTTGACCACCCAGTAGGTTGTCTATCTTTCTAGCAAGTTTCGACTACTAGCTAATTAAGCATATCTTTCTGTTATTAGATCTGCTGCACTTTACTAGTACTTTTATTCGCTTTCCATTTCTCCTAGGAAGCTTGATTTGCATTCAAGAGTTTAGTCTTCATTGACTTGTACATATTTTTCTCCGAAATTTTACTATAATCACAAAGCGAGATTCCTATGACTTTAGAAAATTGCAAGAATCTCATCAATATCTAAGATAGACATCCATACAAGTCTTCTTGATACTAGCTTTCACAAGATTGAAAAATTTGATGGAGAGCAGTACAACAACTGAAAGAGGAAGATTGGTATGAATCTTCAACTCGTCAAAGTGGAATACATTTTGTCTGAACTAGAACCCGTAATTCCAGAGACAAACAATGTGGGAGCTATCGCTAATGTAATTACTGCCCTACAAAAGTAGATGAAAGATAACAATCTCTGCAAGCTGTTAATCCTCAATATTAGCCGAATCCTACAAAAAAATAAAATAAAGCTAGAGACATCTAGGAGTCTCTTGAAAAACATAGAAAGACGATGAAAACATGTCCAACATGTATCTGGTCAATAAATTCATGACTATGAAATCTGAAGATGAAAAGACGATGCTCCTGATGGAACCGAGGATTCCCAGGACAACAGATTGGTGTGCATATTGATCAATAGAAAGTTAACAGATTTAAAACGTGTTCTAACCCTTCATAGACGGAAACTAGGGTTCACGAATTATATCTGTGATGAGAAGAAGACGACAGTTTCTAGCAACCTTGAGCAGTCGGCGACCCCAAGATCTTCTGCACGTATTCCTTCCTCGGGTTGGACGTCGTGTGGGTGACGATCTTCCAACATTTTCTTTCCTTGGCTGTCCTCCCTTTCTCTCCTCTCGTGATGAACGAATTAGAAAAAGATGTTCTTCTTAGGATACATCTGACTGTCAGAGAATAGAGGGTATATATAGGCTACGGGAGGGACTGTGAGGAGAAATTAGTTTTAGGTCTCCTAACGGGTCTAGGTATTCCGTATTCAGCCCGAACATATAATCCAGGCCTGTTAACAATAGCTCGATCCATTAAAGAGCTATTGTTGCACTACATTCCTAACCCCAAATTACGTTTATGGGCTTCTTATTATTATATGCTTGTTTGTCTTTCCATGTTAAGATGTCGAATGTCCGTCAATCAAAATAAGTTACTGACAACTATATTGATCGACAGCTTTTATCCTTAAGTAGTACCACTCAACTTTATTTGTCATCTCGGATATAATCCACCTGCAGGGTTTACATGATAATCCTTATGAGTCCTTAAGAGGACATCATCAACCCGATACATCGGGACATGTATTCTTTTTATAATCAACAACGCATCATACACATAATGTCATTATCCAATTTATAGAGGTTATTGACTCATTATGAATCTCACTTTTTTATGAATCAAAGTAATGCACACTACATATACATGTCT
This sequence comes from Iris pallida, assembly GCA_029216955.1. Lineage (NCBI taxonomy): Eukaryota > Viridiplantae > Streptophyta > Magnoliopsida > Asparagales > Iridaceae > Iris > Iris pallida. The sequence goes on from JANAVB010042959.1 coordinate 9,955, forward strand.
GTTATTATATCCGGATTAAGAGCACAAGCATCCATAATAACAAAGGTATTTGTTTTGTTATGTAGTCAGTACAAAGAGAACAATTTCAAGTGGTCCTGTTCAATACACACAAAGTGTACTAGTATAAACCTATAGTTAAGATAGACTAATGCCGATTATACTACAACCTTACTAATGGTTTGTCTAAACCTATCTAGGTTGTGAACCATTTATATATTCTACAAGGGACTGATAATATGATATTCTGTGTGTAACCACACACCATATTAGCTACAATATAGAATATCAGACACTTGCATTAACATATAACAAATATAAAATGTCAACATTTGCCCATATGTTTCTCATTCAAAAATAATAGGAAAATATAGTTAATACAAAAGTGATGCTTTTAGTATATAACCCTAATAGCTACCCGATGTAAAGGAACTCATAAGCCTCAATAGAAGCTAGAGGAAGAGACTATGCCTCTAGTTGACAAATTTATGGTAGGAGTTATTCTCTCTAAACTCTCTACCAGCTAGAATTGGTTCTCTATTGATATCTACCACAAGAAGGTGGAAGTGAAGCTTAAAGATCTTATGCGCTTTATTTGCATTGAGGACGAAGCCACGAACAAGATCAAGGTGGACTCTCTGTCCAAGCAGTTTGCCAAGGCAAACATAATTCAGTCCGGGGATTACAAGAGTAAGCACAAAAACAACCTTCAACAGCTAGAAGGACTTCAAGAATCCGAAAGTGAAGTTTACTTCCTTCAAGACAAAGTCTAGGGTGGACGGGACCTGCTTCAATTGTGGCAAGAAGGACTACTTCAAAAAGGATTGTAGGTCCCAACTAAAGTCAAAGCAGAAGGAATACAAGGAAGGTGAGCTTAACATTATTGCTATGATTGCGCCGGATCATTCGTCTGTCGTTGACATCGACTGGTGGGTAGATACTTGTGTCTCCTACCGTGTGTGTTCTATAAAGGATCTGTTTCCACTTATGAAACTTCTTCTGAGAAGGTAAGCATGACAAATAAGACACATGCTGAAGTGAAGGAAATCGGAACGGTAGTGCTGAAGCTGACTTTAGATAAGTTACTACACTGCAGAATATGAAGATTGTTCTAGCTGTTGCAAAGAACCTGATATCTGGAAGTCTATTGTGCAATGCAGGCTTGATTATAAATATCAATGCTGGTCAGATGGTGATGTCCTACAAGGGAGCTTACTTTGGCAAAAAAATTTGTACCGAAGTGATGTGTAAACTTCAGCTTGTAGCTCCAAATGAACGTACTAATAAAATTCTATTTATGTTTATCTTTTTGAGCTGTGGCATAATATATTAGGAAATGTTTGTTACAAAAGAATAAACAAAATATCCTACCTAGGCCTTATCTCTAAATGTGGATGTAATGAGGTAGAGAAATATGAAGTCTGTGCTCAAACTAAAATTATTAGAAAGTCGTTAAAGCGGGTGAACCGAAGTGCATATCGTCTGAAGTTGATGCGCTCAGATATCTGTGACTTCAAATACTTTTCCACGAAGGCTGAGATGAAATACTTTCGAATCTTCATTGAGAATTACTTGGAGTACGCTTTCGTCTACTTAAGTCGAAAGATAAAGCGTTTGAGAAGTTCAAAGACTTTAAAGCAGAAGCTGAAAGGCAAACAGGTAACATCTCAAGAGACTCAAAAGTGATTGAGGCGGAAAGTATCGTTCTCAGGAAGTCGCATCGTTCTGTAGAGAACATGAAATTGTCAACGAGACTACTACTATGTATTCCCTTCAATCAAATGAAGTTGCAAAAATGAAGACCGTACTCTGATGGAAATGATGAACTCCGTGTTTTTAACAACAAGACTTCTAAAATGCTTCTTGGAAGAAGCTGCATTGACAACTACCTTTATTCTCAATAGGATGTCGTTCGCACAATCAGAAATAACTCATCGTGAACTATAGTTCAAAGTCAGACCCAAATTGAATGTTATTCGAGTGTGGGGGTGCTTGACTTATGTTAAGCTTCAAAATATCAAGATTCAGAAGTTGGATACAAGGACTACTAAGATAATCTTTCAGGGCTATGCCGAGAAGAGTAATGCTCATAGATTTCTTTATCTTGAATCCAATCGGATCATTGAGTCTCGCGGCGCTGAATTCTTTAAAGATGTGTTTGCCAGAGACAAAAACATTATTCTTGCGAATTTACCGAAGAATATAGCTAGCACCGAGGGAGATAGTTCTTCCAAAGAAGATGTAGTCTCGGAAGTTGTAATTGCACCTAAAGATGCAATATCATAACTAGAACTCGCTGAGCCACCTTCAAGCGAGTATGGAAACCGAAAGATTTCAGAGATGACTTCGTCATCTGTCATGTGAAAGCAGATTAACTTACCTATGGTGAGGCGATGAAGACCACAAATACTGTTTTCTTGAAGGGAGCAGTGAACAATAAGATCGACTCTATAACATCAAATAACACTTGGGTTTTGGTCAATATACATGAAGTATCAAAATCTATTAGATGAAAATGGATCTTAAAGAAAAAGATTAGGGTCGATAATTTTTTAATAAGTTCAAGGCCAGGTTGGTGGCAAAAGGGTTTTCTTAGAAGTATGAGATCAACTACTTTGATAATTTCGTTCCAGTTGTACGGATAACAAGTATCAGGATATTAGTTGCACTCGGTACAATTCACAAAATAGTGATTCGCCAGATGTGAAAATAATATTTTTGAATAGAGATCTGATCGAAGAGATTTACATGAAGTAACCAGAAGAATTTGTCGTCAAAGGGCTTGACAACAAGTTGTATAAATTGGTAAAATCTCTTTATGGTCTAAAGCAGCCTCCCAAGATGTGGCATGCAAAGTTTGATAAAGTTATTAGATCAAACGACTACAAGGTAAGTGAGACTCATAAGTGTGTCTATTGCTAATTTTGCTGTGGCAGAGGGGTACAAGTGTCTTTACGTGGATGATATGTTAATCCTTGGCATGTATCTAGATATCATCACAAAGACCAAGAAGTTTTCCTCGTTCAAGTTCAGTATGAAAGATTTGGGAGATACTGATGTTATCCTTGGGATAAAGATCACCCGAACAGAAGCTGAACTTGCTCTATCAAAAGCTCACTACCGAGAAAATGCTCACACGATATATATATAGTTTGATGTACGCAATAAGTTACACTAGATTTGATATTGTTTTTGCTGTAGAGATGCTGAGTCGGTTCACGAGTAATCCAGGTTTGGAACACTGGAAAGTTGTGAAGATAGTTATGATATATCTCGAAAGGACTCAGAAGTTTGAACATCACTACAATGGTTATCTGACTGTGGTTGGAGACTTCAGTGATATTAGTTGGTGCTTAGAAAAGTAGAGCAAAATGTCCACATAGGATTTGTCTTCTCCATGGATGGAGCTGCTATATTGTAGAATTCAAAGAAACAAACTTTGCTTTCACACTCATCTATGGAGTATGAGTTCTATGTACTTGCTACATCGACAGATGAAGCAGAATAACTTTGGAAGCTCGTGTATGATCTTTCTTCGGTTGGTGTGCAGATTCTAATTATATCGATATACTGCGACAATAGTATGTTGACTTAGAGCCTTAATGAGTTCTTGAGCATATTTGAAATGTTCGGTGTGCTTTAAGGAAATACAGGTAGTTCAATACTACAGAGCCTAGAACCCATGCTAAGTGGTGTGAAAGTACATGAGGTGGGACCTCAAATTCAGGCCTTGTCATAGCGGTATAACACCGCAAAGAGGCATGTAGCCTGATGCTGAGATTGAGAGAGTAGTAGTCAACACTGCAAGAGGCCATGACCTCATGCTACAATAGTGTGACACCACATAAGGTAATAAGATCTCGGCTTCTAGTCATGTGATAGCGGCGTGGTACTGCAAAGAGACAAATAGTCTTATGCTTGGAAAGCTAAAACTTTCAAAAAAGAACTCACTTATGTGTATGAATAAAGATATAGGCCATCTATTGAGTGTAAATTTGTACACATACAAGATACATACACAGAAACAAGGTCAGCACAGGACCTTTAACCAACGGCCAGAGGCACAATTGATGTAATTGTACGAGTAGAGAGAATTGTAGCTATGGTACCGAATTCAAGACTCATTCCATGCCGTATCGTACATTCGTACTATAGTTCGATCCACGTTGGAAAATTTAAGTCGTTAGCAACATCTATCATAATACATGCGAACACTCATTCATATATTGAAATATGTGAGGATTATTGGAGTTTATTTGAATTCAATCATTTGTGGACCGGTTCCACCATTTCATGTTGAGGCAAACCCCGAGTGTGTATTTAATATTTGAGCTATCATTTACTGTCTTGTTCACATGAGGTGCATTAGCTCAAGTGGTTAGTATGGTGGATGATTTTTCTATTAGGAAGGTTCAAATCCTACATCAAACATTTGTTGTCACATATTTCTTAGAGAAATCCCTTTGGAGCTAGGCCTCATACTCGGGCGTAGCCAAAGGACACAAAGTGGCGCTTTGGTGGCGCACTTCACACTTTATACGTACGTGTAGGGAGCAGGAATGCGAAGGACGCGGGTCCGTAGGACGCGGGTCCGTAGGACGCGGGTCCGTAGGACGCAGTGGCGCTGTTCCGTGGAGCTGCTGTTCCGCGAGACTTCAGTGCATCGATTCCGATGAGCTACTTAGGTTGTGCCACGGAACTACTGATCTGTCTCAGCGTCGTGATTTGCTGTAGCTAGGGTAGTTCAGTTTTGTAACTGCCATATTTATAGGGAGTTACTATTGGTAACCGTCCCACTTAATAGGGAGTTACTCCATGGTCTTCCTTCTACGTCTTTGGTGGACGGTTACCACTTTCAAAGAATTGCTCCTCTATTTAAGTAACTTCTCCAATACTCTATGTTCCTACGAGATACAACACAATTCCAAGGGAATAGAAGAGGAAAAAAAATTCTCTCTAGAAGCCGAAGCTTTTTTGCATCAGCATTAATCCAAGAGTCCAGCATCACTTCTGTGCTAGTCCTTGAAGGGAGGTTACAAAGAGCGTTCTATAAGTTCTTCCGGACTTGGTGGTTCCTGGGAGTGGATCGACGGTGAATGTCGATTCTTGCTTTGAGCAACGTTAATTCTATCTAAGCAGGTTGTTCCATTTTCTAGAGCTCTGTTATATCTTCGACAACATTGTTGCTAGCTTTCAAGCAATTTACATTACTAACTTCTTAAGTATTAGAGCGGACATTCGGAGGGGCCGGCAAGGTTCGAGCCCCCCAATTGTGTGTGTGCGTGTGATTTCAAAAAAACTTCTTAAGTATTTCTGCTAGCATCTCTGTTGCACTTTACTAGCGATTTTAATCTCTTTCTATTTCTCTTAGGAAGCTTGACTTGCATTTACATTGAGGACTTTAGTCTTCACTGACTTGTACGGATTATTTCCAAAATTTCACTAAAGTTTCCTACCACACTAGGTTTGTACAGTGGCTTAGGAAGGGTCTACATCCAAAACCTTCTCTATGACACGGTGTTAATAGAAATGGCAATGTCTAGTGGGAAGATGGGCTATCAGCTCTTTGAGATACATTGCCTTTATCTTTGTGTGTTTCGTTAACCTCCAATTAACAATATATTATCCAAAATTTCTCAGGAAACGTTGGACTTGTATCATCCCTTTTTATAGCGGAATGAGGAAATTTTTATATGCCTAGGTTTTAAATAAAGGAAATAGGAAATTTTGGTCAAGGGTGTAGGGAATCTCAAGAGCCCCAAATGAAAAAAAAGATGAATTCTGCAAAAAATCTTAAACTCTGGTTCTCCGATTTGCTCATGGATCTTTCCGGACTTTTGAATTCACCAAAGCCTAATCATGTAAATATGCATTTTCTCATTCCCATTATGGTGATTTTCTTCCGAGTTAGTTTCTTCTGACTAATCCAGTTCTATGTCTACAAGCATCAAAGCGTATATGTGATTTTCATATTATCATGGGCATTGATTCTTTTTGTGTTCTAACAAACTTCACCTACAGGGACCTAAAGGAGAAATCTTTGGTGGGGATGCTGGCTCCGGAACTGGGAAAGCTCACTCACTTAAGAGCTCTGTAAGCATTATCATTTTATTTTGAGGCCATTACGACATCTCCTTGTTCATTGTAGAGATCATACTTGTTTTACATTACAGTGTACATATTGACCTACCCAGACCTTGTATTAGCGGAGTTTCATGGCATTAAACTTCCTTTATTTTTTCTCTCTTTATTGTGAAATTTTGCATTCCTTAGTAAGTTAAATAATAAAAGAGCAATAGAACTCTTTTTAAAATACATAGGACTAAGGAGTTGATCAAGGGGAATCCTTAAGGAAACTATTATTATTTTGTATTATTGTAATTATTATTATTATTATTATTATTATTATTATTATTATTATTATTTGGCATGAAATCATATAATGGAGTAAATATCTTTCCGCAAAACATATGATCTCTTATATCAATTTTGTCTAATTTTTACAAAAATCTTACAATAGTTAGGTATGGTGATCATCTATAGCAAAATCAGGTTTTGATTTGAAAGTTAAGGCGTGTCAAAACTTAAAACGAACACATGCGTTATGGCAGGGTCAAAAGGTGTAACTTATGCTATAAGTTGAATACATGTTCATTATTGGTTTATTTCAAACAAAAGGTTAACATCCTACTCCATAGTAATGATTATGGGTGTTAATGCTGACAAACATGTTGGTTTGGTTCAGATTTATGTCAGGTCATGCCCGTTCAATTAGAAGTTGACCCATTTATGTTAAGTTAACCCATTTAAGTTAAATCCATCTTTAACGTGTATGCATATAAATGGGTCAACCCGAGTTGACCTGCATAACCTGTCAATTCCAATAGAAGGAAACAAAAATCTGTAAAAATAAGTTAATAGTATATTATGGTTACTTTGATTAACACAATTACCAAAATTGCCATAGATCAGAAGTTTCAGTCTACATTATATTTGAAGACATTCTTGGCAAGGCATTTACTTCAAATAGGTCATTTTGGTTTAAACGGGTCAATTGCCTAACCTGGACCTGGACCAGGACCATTTATTAAAGAGCTAGTCAGGTTGACTCGCTTATGATCCAAACCTGCTTAAGTTTGACCTATCAGGTTAGCTGGTTGGGTCAAAATTGCCACCCTTATGTTAGGTGGTTCGTTCTATGATCTATCAATCCAAAAGGCAGATGGTGGGAGTCGGTGTAAGTGATTACACCCATAGTTCAAGGGGTGTTAGTGGAATTTAACTCTAATATTAGGCAATGGTGGCATCTCCAGATCAACCTTTATTTCTCCTCCCACTACATTTGATCTCGACTTGCAAGCACATAACGTAACTCAAACATATAAAGTTGATTGGACCTCATGAATGCAATTTGTTTCTTTATCCAAAATGGGATCAATGTATCCAACATGTCTTTTGGAAGTTCTCTTATCAGCTGAGAGCCTGAGATACAAGGCATCCCTTCAGGTAAATTCTTCCCCAACACCTCAGAAAGATGAAGATAAAGATTCAACCCCCATGCGGTAGCTCTTATTTGTAACGGAACATGTATAAGTAAGTTTATGTAATACCTGAATTTTAATACATGTTGAAATTAGAGACTACATTGGAATAATGGGATATTTTGTTGGGGCTCTAGTTCTTACAATATATAGATCATATATGTGATAAAGATAAAAATAGGCTACCTAGTAAGCTTGGCCCTCAAGAAACAAAATAAACCTATTTTCTTCCCTACAACACCTTCCAAATCCTTCTTTTAACCCACTATCTCCAATATTGTTTACTACAAGAAAACCATTTTTTTGCACAGCTAGTGATGTGACACAGGTTTTCCTACTTAAATAAGATTGAGAAGTTTAATTTTCAACTAAAACATTTCAGGTTTTTAGAAGGCACAACATGGTTTTTGAGATTCTTTTATGAGTGTTGCTAGTTTCTAATGAGGAATTTCATCCGGTTTGGTCTTTATCACGGGGAAACAGTGGCGTAGCCAGGATTTTAATTCGGGGGGGCACAACTATTAAAATAATAATAAATTATAACAACATATTTATAATTCCAAAAATATCATATATTAATATCAAATGTCATAAACTATCACAATCACTAAATAACCCTTTTATTTGACAATAAAAATCTTCGAGACTTTATATTCTGAAAATATTGAATGATATCTTCATTGTCAACGGGATCCAATACATCTCTTTCAATATATGCCACCATTCATTATCGTATCTTTCAATCGATTACGTAATGAAGTTTTGATGATTTTCATTGTGGAAAATACTCTCTCTTAAGTTAATCTATTTACACTTCAAATTGTGCAAGTACTGTTGATCTATTTACAGTTCAAATTTTGCATTTTCACTTTACAAAAAGCAACACAAGAAGAACAATAATTCATTAGTTGGCAGAAAATGAGTCATTGGAGTGTCTCATCTCTTGACTTAAAATTCCAATAAACAATATGAACATTCAAGTTGCATAGAATCTTAGCATTACGAAGTAGACGAGCAAATACTTGAAAGGAGAATGCGACATGATTACAGATCTTTGTTTGTCCAGCAATTCCTTCCAGCCAAGAGAGTAACCAACGGGTTTCAACACAGGGCCGGCTTGTTCAACGCAGCCAAGAGAGTAACCAACAGATTCCAACACATGGTCGGCCTTGTTCAATGTGAACCTGTGTCAATAGATTAGTATGGGTGAAGGTTTGTTTGTAGCAAATGGACTCGGAAAATTGTAACTACACTGAAACCTTACCTCAATAAAACTTCTTGCACTGTAATACCACTGATTCAGTTCTCTGTAGACTGTAGGAGTGGTAGGAGGAGAGGAAGAAATGAAATGGGTTGAAGCTTCAAGAAGTGGTACTGTGGTAGGAAGAAATGAAATGGGCTGTAGAGTAGATGGGATGGGATGGGATGGATGTTGGGTGCAGCCGTAAACTACACGTCTAACCTAATTGTACCAACATCCTGACTCCCGTAAACTACACCTACACGTCTAACCTATTTGTAGAGTAGATAGGATGGGATGAGATGGGATATAGGGTGCATCCCATGTACAAACTACTAAAAAAATGAATTTCCAAATTTCACGGGGCGCAGCCGCTCCCCCTCGGCACCATGTGCCTACGCCGCTGAAGTGAAAGATTGGTTTGAAGTCTAAAACTACAAACTTTTATTGTAAAACTGTTTTTTTGGATTGTTTTGTATGTATAGAGTCTATAGACTTTTATATAGTATATTACTTGGTATATTGTTTGCCATGTTTTTATACTAAGTTTGGAAGTCTTCTAGATTTCTTATGAGAGGTATTTGTTGGGAACACGGTAAGACCCGAATCAGAGTTGATTCATTAGGTATGATATTGGACTTAACCCATATGACTTAAGAGGTAGCCCCCTTATTAAGTCCAGTATCAGTCCCATATATCTATACCTCACCTTTCACTTTCAATCCGATATAGGATTAAACTTTCTATACAACCCCTTTTATTTCGCCAACAAACTTGCGGCGCTCAACCAGATGCAATATACAACCCAATAACTCCACCTTAGCTCGTATTTCGGTGAGCCCAAGTAACCTGGAGATCTAACATATTCTTGATCCATTTGAACACAGACTTAAACCCACATGTTTACCAAACCATATCACTATTGGGTGCGAAACACACTCCTGACGCTCCACCTTGGCCCCGGAGGCTAGAATCACCTTTGAACACACACTTAACTCACAGTCAATTCTGACGCTCCACCTTGGCCCTGGAGGTTAGACTCACCTTTGAAGCTAATCCGTACAGTCCCTCAAACCTTAGGTCCCATACCAAGACAACCTTATGGAGATACATCACCTTAGGAGCGAACTCGTGTAATCCCTTCAACCATAGGTCCCTAGTCCAGACCACCTTATGAAGACAACTCCACCTTAAGAGCCAATATGGTTCTAGTTATATGTATTATGCATCTTTCAGCATAATCTGTAAGCACCTATAACCCTCAATCTATCCCGATTCGTAATCTTGGGCTCTAAGACCACTTGTTGGAAACACGGTCTAAATCGAATTAGAGTTGATCGATGAGGTATGATATTTGACCTGGCCTATATGACTTAAAATGGAGCCTCTTTAGTATAAGTCCAAAACCAATCCTATATATATCTATATCTCACCCTTCCACTTTTTAACCGATATGGGACTAAGCTTTTTATACAACTTCCTTTTATAGCTTTCCAAATTTGCAAATCCTGCATGCTCAATTGGATACGGGATTTTTTGAGAGAACCAGTGGGAGAAAAGTTCTCCCTGTGTTTCATTCAAGAGAATTTTAATAAAACAATCCACGTCTTAAAAAGGCCCCTCAACAACCACTAAGAGGGTGGTCCAGTGGTAGCAATTGTAAGGGAGAAGAGGAGTGGTTGTGGGTTTCGAATCCCAGCCTGGACAAACTTTTAATTAAATGGGAAGGGGTCTCGTTGGTAGTAGCCTTGCACATGGACGACCATTAATGGTTAGCCTTATCTTAAAAAAAGGAAACAAAGAAAGAGCAAATGTTCACTCCTTCCAAAATGTCATAGCCCGCAAATTGACGAATACATTTTAGCTGGAGAACTTGATGTCCTCTCATTTACAAGTCTAGTCCTCTTAAGTCATCATGGGCTTTCTGTGTCTTTTCCTCACCACTCCCTGGAAGCTCCTTTGCCAATGACTGGATAGACAAAATAAGGGAAGAAAGTTGTTGGATAGTTTTGTGTTTGTTATTGAATAATATCATGTTATTTCTTCCCAATCATACCCCTCATCAGCATATTGCCGCAACCATAATATCCCAAAGCCACCTATCCCTAGTGTTAACTCGTGGTTCTCTCCAAGCACCCCCGATAGACTTGATTGATGCATGATGACCTCCAATCTGGAATAGGTCCTTCTTTCATGCTTCCAATATATGTTGAGCCACTTTACACTTAAGTAGGCCACAATGGTTTCCTTATGACTATTACAAAGCCCACAAGCATATGGACCATTCCATTTTCTTTTGATAAGGTTGTTTTTGGTTAGGAGAGCATTCTTGCAAGGAAATCTACAAGTATTTTATGTGAATGAATTTTAATATTTTTGATAAATGAAATATTTACATATTGTTTGGAATAAAGGTTTTGTTTAAAAGTTCACTTGTCGTGTTATGTTTTCTTCTATTTATACCTGATCTTTGAAAAATATCTTCTTATATATTTTCGTCTTTACATAGTTAATATAAAGACCATATTGCCAGCAAAAAACCCTTGCTAATGGCCATGAGGCATGCTGAAACTTGTGGATACAACAAACTTAGCTGAACAAATTTTCTGAAATTAGATCCTTTGCCATGAAACAATCCTTTATTCCTTTGTACTTACGATTTTGACTTTGAATTCAAAAGATAGGGAAAGCACATGATTGACTTATCCTTGTTGGTTTTGTTTTTTTACATTTCACCGATTTTTGGGGTCATGAACCCCACATCTTGTACTTTAAAAATGATTCTTTAACGCATCATCATCATCATCATCATAATCCTCTTTTAGTTGATTAGTAAATTTTTGAAGTATAACTTTGACAGCATACTCCAGCAAAATAACTTTACTGGAGTTATACCTAAGGAGATTGGAGGACTAACAATGTTAGAGCTATTGGACTTGAGGGGAAATAACTTAAGTCGGATGCTTCCAGCAGAGATCGGAAACATGCTGTCACTTAAGTGCCTGTCAGTATAAAGTCATTAACCCTTCTGATGTCTTTCGTTTGATTGCCAACTTATGCTTTGTTTTGTATCAGTCTTCTGTGTGATAACGACTTTAAAGGCGATACACTTTCATCGGTTGACAAGACTAGCTTCCTCTCTGATCTCAGTTTTGCTTGTGAAGTGGCTAATGACCTCGACTGTTTAAATAGAAAAGTTAGATACAGGTAAGATACTTTTCAGTGCTCTACATTTTGATATAATAACTATATATTACTGGCAAGAGAGAATTTAAACATCTCGCATATTCCCTTTTTCCTCTTCACCTGATGGTTTCCAGCTATTAATGCACAAGTTTAAGAATATACACAATATGCTTACTTTATCTTTCTTCTCTGCTCTTTGATTTTTCAAATGATTAAAGCTATGGCCAACTACATAATTGATTTTCTTGTGTCATCTAAGGTATACAATCTCTATGTGAACTTGTTTTGTTAAAGCCATAGAAGCTTTCAAGTCTGAGGTTACGAAACTTAAGATACTGATGGTGAAGCATCATGTGCTTTTTGTTCCTTTGCCTCACTGGCAAAACTCGAAATGGTAGTGAAAAAATCTCATAAGGATCCACCAAGAGTAGTTGAAGTGGAGCATAAAGAAAATATTGAATATCGGTTTAACTTATGAAACGGATTAAGTATTCTTTCAAGGTTGAAGCTGATAATCCATTACATTGTGGTCCTCGGATCTGTATATGTATGGGAGAAGGGGAGAAAGGCAGTTTTTTTTGGTGCTTTTAACTTTGTCATGCTCATCTCTTGCCCAATTTTGGGGTTTCCCATGGATCTGGTACTAACTCATAGAGAGATCAATATTTGGCCAATATGTATGGGAGAAGGGGATCCACCTAGAGTAGTTGAAGTAAAGCATACAGAAAATATCGAATATCCGTTTAACTTATGGCACAGCATAAATATTCTTTCAAGGTTTGAAGCTGATAATCCATTAAATTGTGGTCAGATCTGTATACGTATGGGAGAAGGGGAGAAAAGGCAGTTTTTTTTGGTGCTTTTGACTTATGTCATGCTCTTCTCTTGCCCAATTTTGGGGTTTCCCATGGATCTGGTACTAACTCATAGAGAGATCAATATTTGGCCAAGAACTGGTTGAAAATGTTCCAATCTTGTTTGTTCATATTCTGTACATAATTCCACAAACATGGATGAACGGTCTTGTAGGATCAGATGCATGCGGATATCTAGCTATATTCAGATCCATGGTCTTAAGAGCGTCAACATCATTTGGATTTGCCTGCACTAGTATTGAATGAATGAAAGATTTCGGGTCTGCATAGCCATTCTTTATTTGCATCTTCGACATACTTATTATGAGAAGTCAAAAGAACGACTTTCTGAGTCAACATAGCCAATGATCTAACTGACATGCCATCTCTTAAGCCTCTTGTTCGTTCTCTTAACCACCTTAATCGGCTCCTCTAAAACTACCTATAGGCGGGAGGGGTCAAGTTATTGATGTGAGATGGATCCAGAAAAAGGGGAGTTCCGGTTATAATCCAGAAAGGATTCGTGTATATATTTCACAGAAACGTAAAATCAAAGTAGGTGATAAAGTAGCTGGAAGACAAGGAAATAAGGGTATTATTTCCAAAATTTTGGCCTGTCTCAAGCACCCATTCATGTTTGCTGGTGGGATCTCTAAAGCGGTTTACGGAAAGAAAGGATTTATACACTTCATATACGTAGGAATCTTCGATATATCTCGCCTCGGATTGCTCGGCTGAATAAGGAGTCAGAGGAGTCAGGGTCCCGCGACCATTGAGAGTCTATTAGTGCCTAAAAAAGAAAAAGGAAGGAGTGCATCGCATCACTCACTCATCACTTTTCCGCTTTGTCTCTGTGTTTTCACGTCGAGAATTTTTTGCAGATGAAGAGATGTTAAAGGGGATTCTTACTTCCCAAACAAATCTTCCTGCATCAATATCTATATATAAACGCTGGTTCATCAAGAATACGCAAGAAAAGCACTTCGAATTGTTTATTCATCGCCAGAGATGGCTTAGCACCAATAGTTCATTATCTAATGGACCTTTCCGTTCTAATACTCTTGTCATTATGAACAGTATAAATACTACATATTGGTAAATACACGCAGTTTGGCAGAAATAAATGTTGTTTCACTTAGGATCCATGTCTTAAAATTTACTAAATATTGCTTTTATACCCTCATCAATCTGAGCTTTCCAAGTTCAGTAGAAGTCCATATGGTGGTGCGGCAGGAGATACATTTTCTTTATCAAGAAATTGTTTTCTTATTGTAAACTATTTTACTAAGGTCTCACTGCAGACCTTCCCTGTCAGCTTGCTTATATTGTTCCTTCATCATTAAGTGAAGGGTCAATATATGTGACTCTTTGTGCTTCTCTTAATACATATAAACACAAATACAAGCTAGAATTTCGTCATGTGCAATACATTTGGGTTGAGGAGTCCTCATCGTTGTAGTTATCGTCCAAGCCTTCTCCCGTTGTAATGGGGTCATAGTTTCTATGGAGCATAAGAAAGCTCCATAAAGATTTGAAAAAGTTTATGGACTATTGATCCGATGTCAACTCTTTATGTTGGTGTCAAATTTCTAGTCAAGATAGCTACGAGTATGAGAGGGTCATACCATATTACCTTGGTGGCCAATTTATAGGTAGCTAGACCTACCCTTTGGAAATACAATTTAAGCTCATGCAAGTTTGCCAAGACTATGATGCGGGACGAAGACCTAAAGAAAAATATGATTTGTATGAAATTGAAAATTTATGACGAATTGGTAGTGGAAGCTTTAAATGAAACGTGAACAATCAACTATGATAAATTTACCACAAAAATTTTTAATAGAAAGACAAAATTAATAATTAGAAATATCTGATTTGGAATAACGTATTGGTAACATCAGAGGCAGGGAAGGAGATAATATAAAGAGATCCACTTTAGAGTTTTGGTATCGCACCGTACAAACTCAAAAATAGATTTCTCATTCTTCGATGAATAATTTATGAATTTGCAGACTATCTATAGGCTCTAAAGAAATAAAAAGAAGATAAAGTCAATCTCTAAGGGTCTGCTTGGCAATTATATGGATAGCGGTTATGAGGGGTCCGATTTTGGATGGTTTTTAAGTAGCGGTTTTTAAACTAGTCCAATCCATGCTTGGTAATTCACTAACGAGCGGTTCTAAAAAATATTTTACATGAGTAAAATTAAATAAGGAAGGGTATTAGTAGTTATAATTATATATTTTTTGTGAGGATATAAATGGAATAAATTGTTGAGAACTAATAAGGGACTTTAGTCCCATATTGGAAAATGTAGTATGAAGAGGAGCTAGACTCCCTATAAATAGTGGAGTAACCAATCAATAAAACACACAACAATTATTCTCTACATGGTATCAGAGCTATAACCGCAAAAAAGAAAAAATTCCTCCCCCCCTCTTTCCCCACCGGCGGTACCCCCCCTCCTTTCCCCACCGGCAGCCCCCCCTTCCCCCCCCCCTCCCCCCCCCCCACAGTCCCCCCCTCCCTACCCCCCCCCCGCCCCCCCCCGGCAGTACCCCCCGCCCGACGCCCTGCCCCCCCAACGCCCCCCTCCTTTTTTTTCTTTCTTTCTTTCTTTTCGAAAAAAAAACCCTAATTTTGAGAGAGAGATTATGTGGGTGATTTTTCGACGACGGATGGCTGTCAAATATTTTATTTGCACCTTCTGTTCCTAGATTACGTCCTCCGGAATTACAAATACTTTATTTGTTTTCCGTTCTCGATCTGCAAATTAGGATCTACATGCGCGCGCCGGTGTTGGCCACGTTGACCGCGCAGTCGTAAGGTCTCCGTTGAAGACTTTACATACAGACGCCGACGACGACGCCGACGCCGACGCCGACGCCGACGAAGACGACGACAAAGACGAAGCCGACGTAGACGACGACGACGAATCACCGTTGAAGACGCCATGGATTCGATCAGTGGTAAACTGACAGCAGATGAGATGAAGGCCTTGGTTGATGATATTTTATCAAAGAGATTAACCGAGGCGACCCTACGTATGATCCATACTGATGTGGATTCGTCACCCTACAAATGGGGAAGCTGGACAAGTTAGAGACGAAGTTGGAAGGCACGCCCAATTACTTGAAATGGTCACGGCAGGCAATACGGACGCTGAAGGGACGTGGCTTTGTTGGCTACGTCAATGGCCAAACCAAGGCGCCGGATGATCTCTCCTCAAAGGAGTTTGCTGTTTGGAAAATTGTCAACAATGTTGTGGCTGGATGGTTGACCGTCTCCTTGACCGACCAGGTGTCGGGCAATGTAGAGGCGATGGAGGCTGCTGCTGATATATGGCGGACTTTGAAGGAGATGTACTCCGGCTCGGGCAGTCCTATGCGGGTCTTCCAACTGCAGGATGAACTTGATAGGGTGGCCCAGGACGACCGCACCATCTCTGAGTATGCATCACTGTTGAAGAAGTTCTGGTCTGATTTGGATCACTATGATCCTCTTGGGATGGAAGATGCCCAAGTCGAACCCGCATTTGCGAAACATGTCCAAAAGTTCTTGGATTATATTTCGCGTCAACGGATGATGAAGTTCTTGAAGGGTCTTAACCCTGTATTTAAGAATAGAAGGAATGTACTCCTGGCACAGCCCATGCTTCCCACCTTAGAAGAAGCCATAGCTGCCATGGCACAAGAAGAGGCTCGCTTGAAGTTGATGCCCAACAAGGACTCTTTCCAGGGGGAGCAAGTTACTGTTGAAAAGTCTGCCCTTGCCGCCTTCAATCAGCCTCCCTCTGTGGCCGGTGTTTGCTACAACTGTGGTGACTCAGGACATTACATCAGATTTTGTCCCAAATCCCTGCACAGTCAGTCGAGTGATCGTGGACGGGGCCGCGGAGGACGTCGTGGTGGTAGAGACGGTTATGCTGGTAGACGGAGAAATTATTCTGGAGGACACAAAGCTAATCTGGCGGAGGAAGGGGGCGACCATCACCTGGCTGAGTTAACCCCTCTTGAGATGGAGTTCCTCGCGAAGTTACGCGGCACGAAGCTGGGTTCGGACGGCAGTAATGGGACGTCATCTACCTCGGGGGACCACATCACTTGCTTTGCCCAAAACGGCACAGGTATACCTGCACGTGCTCTTGCAGCAGCTGTCCACCAACCAGGTTGGATTATGGACTCTGGGGCATCTCGCCATGTCACGGGATCCCGCGGTGAGTTCCGGAACTATACTCACCTATCGACGCCGGAGAGCATTCAGACTGCTGATGGTAACTCCAGCCCTGTCATGGGTACAGGCACTGTCGCATGCACCCCTTCTCTCACTCTCACCAATGTCTTACATGTTCCGTCTTTTTCTGTCAATCTTCTTTCTATTAGTGCCATTATCCTTGATCTTAACTGTACTGTTTCCTTTGACATTCCTACGGTAACTTTTCAGGAGAAGGGGACAGGACGACGACTAGGGACTGGCACATGGCATAAGGGGCTGTGGTACTTGGACAGGACTGGACTGGACAAAGCTTTGGCATCTCTGGTAGCAGACACACCACCGGAAGATTTACGGCGCAGTGTCGAAGATGACTTGCTACTCCACCACCGGCGTGTCGGTCATTCTTCTTTTAAAATTATTAGTCGAATGTATCCGTCCTTATACCAAAGGGCTAATAAAGAGAAGTTGTTTTGTCATGCTTGTGAGTTGGGTAAACATACCAGAAGCACGTATGTGAGTTCAGGTAGTAGGAGTTCGGCTGCTTTTGATATGATACATTCAGACGTATGGGGCCCTTGTCCTATAACCGGTATTAACGGTTTTCGATGGTTCGTCACTTTTATTGATTGTTATACTCGCGTGACATGGGTGTACCTTATGAAGAATAAAAGTGACGTCTTTGAGGCGTTTCGAGACTTTCATCGCAGGGTAGAAACTCAATATGGCACTAAGATTAAGTGCTTACGGTCTGACAATGGGACGGAGTATACAAATAGGAAGGTTGCTGAGTATTTATCCACTCATGGCATACTACACCAAACTTTCTGGGCCTATACATCGGCACAAAATGGTGTGGCCGAACGGAAGAACAGACACGATCTGGAGGTCGCACGGACGATGATGCTGGCTATGAATGTTCCGAAACACTTATGGGGGCAGGCGGTGTTAACGGCATCTTATCTCATCAACCGAATGCCATCTCAGGTATTGGACTGGAAGACACCGCTGGAGATGCTTACTGGTGCAACCACGTACACTGTTCCACCGAAAGTATTTGGGTGTGTATGTTTTGTCCAAGATAATAGGCCAGGAGTTGACAAACTGGATCCTAGAGCGGTTAAATGTGTCTTTGTCGGGTACACGGCAACTCAGAAGGGATACGCATGTTGGAGCCCAGTTGAGCGAAAAATATTTGTAAGTATGGACGTTACATTCAGAGAACTGGAACCATATTATGGTTCAGATGACGGTTCGGCGTTTGGTGACACACCTAACATAGAGGGTGTTAGATGTAAGGGAGAGAAATTAAGCCCATCTGTGGTAGTCGGATCGGTCCCATGCCCGGTCGTAGAAAACTAGACGAAAGGGGAAGAAAGCAGTGACTCCGATACAGAAGATGAAGAAGATACATATGTTAAACAGGGGGAGCAGCAGACAATGGAAAAGGAGCTCCAAGTCTACAGAAGGAGACAGCAGAAGTCCAGTACTATGCCTGTACCGTGTCCTGTGCCTACTGTACTAAGTCCCTCGTCTCCTCCTGCTCCAACTCTTGAAGATGTTGCCCCCGCACTGAATCAATCTGATTCTGATGCGGATCTCTCTGACTCTGATGGTATGATCTCTCCACCACCTATTGCTCCCTTAAGGAGATCTTCTCGCATCAATGCGGGTAAGGCTCCTAGTCGTTTTGATGATTATAAACATGATATTGCCAACTACCTGTCTTATTCTAACATTTTTTCGAATTATCGAGCCTTCATTGCATCATTAGACTCTACTTCGTTGTCCAAGTGTTGGCAGGAAGCAAAGAAAGATCCAAGGTGGAAAGCTGCAATGATGGAAGAACTTGGGGCACTGGAGAAAAATAAGACGTGGGAGCTGGTTCCATTACCCAAAGGGAAGAAAACTGTGGGATGCAAATGGGTGTACACAGTAAAGGAGACGTCAGAAGGAAAGGTGGAACGATACAAGGCGAGGTTGGTTGCAAAAGGATACACACAATCATATGGCATCGACTATGAGGAGACGTTTTCTCCAGTAGCGAAAATAAGCACAGTAAGAAATCTGGTCTCCATTGCAGGAAACTATGGGTGGAAGCTATACCAGTTAGATGTGAAGAATGTCTTTCTTCATGGGGACCTACAAGAAGAAGTGTACATGGAACTTCCGCCATGGTGCTACGCTACAGAATCAGACGGAGGGACGTCGCATGGAAAAGTGTGCGAACTAAAGAAGTCGCTATATGGACTCAAGCAATCTCCTCGAGCCTGGTTTGACAGATTCAGAAAGGCTGTTACAGGCATGGGATACCATCAAGCAAATGTAGATCATACGGTCTTTCTTCAGCATGCAAGAGGGCACATCACTATACTTGCTGTATACGTGGATGATATAGTAATCACAGGTAATGATGAAGTCGAGATCGCTAAGCTGAAGTCAAAACTCGCGAAGGAGTTTGAGGTGAAGGATTTAGGAGCAATGAGGTACTTTCTAGGTATCGAGGTGTGTGAAGGCGAACAAGGAATTGTTCTCTCACAGAGAAAATACGCACTAGATCTGCTGAAGGAGACAGGGATGCTGGAATGCAAAGCAGCAGTCACTCCAATTGACCAAAAGTGCAAGTTGGGAGCAGAAGCAGGAGAGCCAGTTGATCGTGAAAGATATCAACGACTTGTAGGGAGATTGATTTATCTGGGGCACACTCGCCCTGATATCTCATTTGCGGTGAGTGTAGTAAGTCGCTACATGCATGATCCAAGAACGGGTCATATGGATGCAATGTTTCAGATCTTGAGATATCTGAAAGGGACGCCGGGGAAAGGGCTATGGTTCAAGAAGAATAGAAGTATAGAAGTTGAGGGATACTGCGATGCAGACTGGGCGAGCTGTATAGACGATAGAAGGTCTACCACGGGATATTGTGTCTTTGTAGGAGGAAACTTGATCTCATGGAGAAGCAAGAAACAGTCAGTGGTAGCACGGTCTACAGCTGAAGCAGAATACAGAGCAATGGCTTTGGGAGTGTCGGAGTTGCTGTGGGTGAAAGCGTTGCTGACAGAGTTGAAGCTGGAGAAGGGAGCACCGTTACGTCCTCTGAGCGATAGTCAAGCTGCAATAAGTATTGCTAACAATCCAGTTCAGCACGACAGAACGAAGCACATCGAGATCGATCGATTCTTCATCAAAGAGAAGCTGGAACAAGCGATACTGAAGATTGATCATGTTCGCTCAGAAGAACAAGTGGCAGACTATCTGACTAAGGGTCTTAGTTCATTAAGTCTGTCGAAGCTATGTAACAAGATGGAAATGATTAATATATATCGCCCATCTTGAGGGGGAGTGTTGAGAACTAATAAGGGACTTTAGTCCCACATTGGAAAATGTAGTATGAAGAGGAGCTAGACTCCTTATAAATAGTGGATTAACCAATCAATAAAACACACAACAATTATTCTCTACATAAATAATAAAGCCGCTCAAAACCCATCGATTTGGGGTGTTTATAAAGCCACCCAAAATTACATTACACCGATTTTGGGGGGTTTTGAGCCGACCAAAACCAGTGCCTCAAAAAAATTAACAAGCGGGAGTTTTCATAAACGATCGGTTCAAAAACACACCAGAACTGGTGAAAATACTGTTACCAAGCAGACCCTAAAGGCTTATCCCTAAAATAACTTAAACAATAATTGATAAAATAAATAACAATCTCTATATGAAATAACCAAAATTAACTAAAAGATAACAGAAAATATAAATTTGTTTTCCACCGTTCTTTTTGGTTTCAAAAAATTTACCTTCTAGTGAATCATGTAAGCATGAAATCTGAGAATATGTTCCCGGTGATGATCTCCAAATTGGCCATGTTGGAGGCCTCTGATTTGACAGTTTAGTCAACATAAAGACTTCTGAAAATGCGACAAAACCCCACGACGACATTGACGGTTGTGGAGGTAGACAGAACAAAATATCCTCTTGAAAAATAACATCAAGCACCTTTATGAATGGTGGTTGTCTCCGTGCGCTCCAAAGAAGTAAAATAATAGTCCCTCCAATCAATTATTATCACCTGCACACTATTACAATTATGTAGTAAAGAAATAATAGATATTGTTCACGGGTTTGATTATTGAGACACGTTCAAAATATTTAGAAGACTTATATGTTCTTTAAATTCATTGGAATGACCAGACCTATTTAATTCTTCTAGGATGATATATAAATGTCAAAATTGAATTTTGTTTTAAACCTAGACTTGATTACAATCACATATCTATTTTGTGTCTTAATTATGATAGGTTGATTAGGTTCAACTAAAGGATACTCTAACGATGTGGTTGGTTCCGAATTGAACTCTAGTTGTGTAGATAAGTTCACTATTTTAGGTTCGTTTGGTTCAACTAATTGATATTCTAAGGACGTGCTTTGCTCCAGTATTGATACTAGTATTCGCTTCCAACATATGTCCGATTTCGTGGGCATAACAAGGAGCATAATTTTAGGATTTCACGCTTACATGATTCACCATTCACCAGGAGGTGAATGTTTCGAAGTCGAAGAGAATGATGGGAAACAAATTTCGATTTTCTATTATATTTTAGTTAATTTGGTTATAGATATTGCTTTTATCTATTTTATGAGTTATGATTTAAGTTATCTTAGGGATAAACCTTTAGAGATTGGCTTTATCTTCTTTTTATTTCTTGAGAGCCTATAAATAGTTTGTAATTTCATAAATTATTAATCGAAGAATTAGAATCTATTTTGAATTTGTATGATGCCATGCCAAAACCCAAAAGTGGATCTCTCAATCTATTCTTCTTCTCTGCCTCCTTTGACCCGACATTGACACGGGATCGGTCTTGAGTACAAAAGTTGCGTAATTATTGTTTTTGTCTTGTGATAAATTTATAATAGTTGATTATTCACTTTTTAATTAAAACTTTTCCGTCCAATTTTTCTAAATTCCCAAATTTTATACTAATCATATTTGTTTTAGGTCTTCGTCCCACGTCAATACGAATCATGAAGAGTTCATTAAAAAGTTTAAGAATCTTTTAGATTCTAAACGTGATAAACTTGTAAAAGCTATATATGACAATTATGGTGTTAGGGAAAAGACTAGTATTGATACACAAATAGAATCAATGTCGGAGTCAAGCATATCCTTATAGTATCGATTAGTTGAACCTAACGAAACTAAAATAGTGAACTTATCTACACAAGTAGAGTTCAATTTAGAGTTGATAACATCAATAGAGTATCATTTAGTTGAACCTAATGAACCTATCATAATAAGACACAAATTAGGTCTGTAGTTGTAACTAAGTCTAGGTTTAAAATAAAAATTACTTTTGACATTTATATATCATCCCTAGAAGAATTAAATATGTCTGATCATTCCAATGAATTTAAAGAACATATTAAGTCTTCTAAATATTTTGAATGTGTCCCAATAATGAAATCCGGTGAACAAATTTTTTTTTATTACAAATAGTTGTAATAGTTTGTAGGAAATAGTAATTGATTGGAGGGACTATCATTTTACTTCTTTGGACGCACGAAGACAACCACCATTTAGAAAGGTGCTTGACATTATTTGCCAAGTGGATATTCTGTTTCTTCTACCTTCACAACCGTCAGTGTCGCCGTTGGGTTTCGTCGTCTTTTAAAAGTCTTTATGTTGACTAAACTACCAAATCAAAGGCCCCCATCATGGCTAATTTGGAGAAAATCACCAGGAGCATAATTTTCGGATTTCACGCTTATATGATTTATTAAGAAATAAATTTTTGATGGAAAACAAATTTAGATTTTTTGTTATCTTTTAGTTAATTTTGATTATTTTAGAATGAGATTACTTTTATCAGTTTTATGAGTTATGATTTAAGTTATTTTAGGGATAAACCTTTAGAGATTGACTTTATATTCTTCTTATTTCTTGAGAGCCTATAAATAGTATGTAAATTCATAAATTATTCATCAAAAAATTGAAAAATAATTTTTTTTTTTTTTTTTTTTTTTTGTGTTTGTATGGTGCAATGCCAAAACCCTAAAGTAGATCTTTCTATTTTATCTCCTTCCCTGCCTCCGACTTTACCAACACGCCATTCCAAATCGGGTTCAGGTATTCCTAATTATTATTTTTGTCTTTCTATTAAAATTATTTATAATAGTTGATTGTTCACATTTCATTTAAAGCTTATTTGCCTAATTTTTTGTAAATCCCAAATGTCATACAAATCTTTTTTTTCTTTCTTTAGGTCTTCGTCTCGCGTCACATATTTTAATTTTAATTGCTCTCAAGTTCTTTATCTAGGAATGAAAATATATTATTAACCTATAACTTTGATACCAATTTGATGCGGGACAAAGGCTTAGGGGAAAATAAAATTTGTATAAAAATTTGGGTACGATAGCTTTAAATAAAACATGGACAATAAACTATTATTAATTTATCACAAATAATTTTAATAGAAAGACAAAAATAATAAATAGGAATGCTCGATTTGGAATGACGTGTTGGTAACGAAGAATGAGATGAGATAGGAAGATCAAAAATTGGCATTACACCATATAAACTCAAAAATAGATTTCTCATTCTTCAATTCTTCGATGAATAATTTATGAACTTATAGATTATTTATAGGTTCTCAAGAAAAAATAAAAATAAAGTCAATCTTTAAAGGCTTATCCCTAAAATAACTTAAATCATATCTGATAAAACCGATAAAAGTAATCTCCATCTAAAATAACCAAAATTAACTAAAAGATAACAAAAAAAAATCTAAATTTATTTTTCCATCAGACTATAAAGAGCCTAGATGAAGAGATAAGATGATACAATTTGGAATAGAGAATTGCATTCATCTCCATAACACATTAAGACAGAGTGAAAGGGGATGATAATACCAGTGATGAGTGCTCATCGTAATGCTAATTGTTTTGCTAGAGACCCACAATTGGAAAACTAAAAATCCGAACACTTTTTTTTTGGTTAGATAAACACTCTCACACCCTTTCCTGTCTATTAATTGGGGGGGAAATATGGTAAGTACAATGAATAAAGAAGAGGGTTCATTACTGCACAGTCTGCTAATATGAACATCTCTCTCTTGTTGGGAACGAAGCGCGGAAACCGTTCCCCCAAACCAGAAAGTCCTGCGAGAGAACCGAGCAAAAGCACACAAACCAAAAATGCCAAACACAATCGCAGACACAAAGTTTTTTGACGTAGAAAACCCTTGCGGAAAAAACCACGGAACGATCGGAGTCCAACCCTGAAGAACCTCCACTAACGGAATAAAGAGAATATATCCTCTACAAGCTCTTCCCGATCCAACACGGATCACCACAACTCACTTGAAAGAAGAAATTTTTTGATTGCGGACTCCGAAGAACAAGAGATGCCGAAAAATTATTCGAAGCAATCTCTCCTTCAAAATAGTCCTTAATCCTCCCTCTCACAAAGATTGTAAAGCACTCTTGTTTTTGAGATGATTTTACAACTAGCATGCATCTCCCTTTTATAAGCACTTGGTAATCCATACATGGAAGGCCAATATATATGGAAACTTCCAATATGCATCAATCATATATTTAATGGAAATCCAATCATAATTGGCTTGCCATAATTGGAAGCCCAATTATATGGAAAGCTACTATATGAAGGGTCCAATCATAAATATATGATCAAAGTAAATATGGAAATCCAATCATATATTTCCTTACCATATATGTTCTAAAATAGGATCTATGCACTCCCCGAGCTTCTCCGACACACGGATGACGCTCGTCGCTCTCCGGAATATTTTCCACATAGGTTGGGAACCCCACCTACTCCAACAAATCTCCTCCTTCACAACTAGGTGTTTGAACTCGTCATCCCGACGACCCGCCTGCAGTACTCAAACTTCTCCCTTGGTAGAACCTTCGTGAGCATGTCCGCTCCATTGTTATCAGTATGGACCTTCTCAAGCATCACGTCCTTCTTCTCAACCACATCCCGTATCCAATGATACCGAGTCTCGATGTGCTTGGACTGGCTATGAAAGGTCTGATTCTTCACAAGGTGAATAGCACTCTGACTGTCGCAAAGCAAAGTATACCGCTCTTGCTTCAGCCCCATTTCTTGCAACAGCTTTTTCATCCACAACAACTCCTTGCAAGCCTCCGTCGCCGCAATGTACTCTGCCTCTGTCGTCGACAAGGCAACACACTTCTGCAATCCCGACTGCCACGATACCGCTCCTCCAGCAAACATCATCACATAGCCCGAAGTCGATCGCCTCGTGTCTACATATCCAACCATATCAGCGTCGGTATACCCAACCAGCTTTGGCTCGTCACCACCAAAAGAAAGTCACCAATCAGCAGTGTCCTGAAGGTATCGTAGAATCCACTTGACCGCACTCTAATGTACCCTTCCAGGATTTGAAAGGTACCTGCTAACTGTGCCAACTGCATGAGCGATGTCTGGTCTCGTACATACCATAGCATACATAAGGCTTCTCACAGCTGAGGCATATGGAACCCGCTCCATATCTTCTTTTTCGTCCTCGGTAGATGGACACTGTTCCTCAGTAAGCTTAAAGTGAGCCGCAAGGGGGCAACTCACTTTTTTCGATTCGTCCATCCCGAAACGCTGAAGTACCCGGTGAATGTACTTCTTTTGTGACAAGTGTAGGAGCTTGGACTCTCTCTCTCTCGGCTGATCTCCATTCCAAGAATAGTCTTTGCTGCACCCAAATCCTTCATAGAGAAGGCCACGCCCAATTGGCGCTTCAACTTCGCTAACCTAGTGGCATTCCGACCCACTAATAGCATGTCATCAACATAGAGCAATAAAATGATAAAATTATCCTCGGCAAAGTACCTCACAAATACGCAATGGTCCGACGTCGTCCGTGCATAACCATGCTCCCCCATAAACGACTCGAACTTTCTGTACCACTGCCTCGGAGCCTGCTTCAGACCATACAAGCTCTTCCTCAACTGGCAGACCAAATGTGACTTGCCCTTCTCACAGAATTCCTCTGGCTGCTCCATGTATAACTCCTCCTTAAGATCACTATGGAGGAATGTTGTCTTCACGTCCATCTGCTCGACCTCCAAGTCGAAACTGGCTGCCAATGCTAGCACCACCCGAATAGACGACTGCTTGACGACTGGCAAAAAGATATCATCATAATCCACGCCTTTCCGCTGACCGTAGCCTTTAACTACGAGCCTCGCTTTGTATCGAGGGCGAGAAGCATCAACCGTCTGCTTTACTCTAAACATCCATCGATTCTTCAAAGCCTTCTTTTCCTTTGGCAACCGCACTAGCTCATAAGTGGAATTGGCGTGTAAGGAACTCATCTCCTCCTGCATAGCCTGCATCCACTCCTGCCTGTGTTCGTCTTCTATAGCCTCTGCAAAGCTTTCGGGCTCTCCCCCGTCAGTCAGTAGCACATACTCACCCGGTGAGTATTTCGTAGATGGTCGATGATCTCTGTCGCTACTTCTCAGTGGAGCCACTGGTGCTGGCTGTATACCAACAGTCTCATCCCCTTCAGGAACTGCCTCTCCGGCATGCTCATCCTCCTGAGGGACACCCTGACCACCATCAGCAGGCTGATGATCAAGGTTGGGGGCAACTCCATGCACTGGCTCCCCCATAACTGGATCCTCTGCGATGTCCTCTGGAAACTGTTCAAAGCGAAATGACTCTAACTCAGGCAATTCCTCAGCCTCAGAAGGCGTCTCGGAATCCTGAGTATTGGTCATGGTCTGATCATCGACGAATACTACGTCCCTGCTTCTGTAGAGCTTTCTTCCCACTGGGTCGTAGAGTCTATAGCCAAACTCATCCCGACCGTAGCCGACAAAGACGCATCGCCTCGTCTTCGGCTCAAGTTTGGACCTCTCATCCTTCGGTACATGCACGAAGGCCTTACAGCCAAACACTCGCAGGTGATTGTATGACAGCTCTTTGTCATACCATACTTTGTCAGGCACATCACCCTACAAAGGAGCACTAGGAGATAAATTAATAACATGAGCAGCTGTGAGAAGAGCCTCACCCCAATAATTGCCTGGCAAATTTGCTTCTGACAGCAAACACCGTACCCTCTCCATCAGTGTCCTGTTCATGCGCTCCGCTACACCATTGAGCTGAGGTGTCTTGGGCGAAGTCTTCTGGTGTCGTATCCCTTGCTCTCTGCAATACGCATCAAAGGGACCAATGTATTCGCCGTCGTTGTCGGACCGAACACACAATAACTTCTTGCCCGTCTCTCTTTCAACAGAGGCCTGAAACTCTTTGAAAGTGGGCAGCACCTGATCCTTGGTCTTTAAGGCATAGATCCAAACCTTTCTGGAACAGTTATCAATAAAAGTTACAAAGTAAGAAGCACCACCAATAGATTTTACCTTCATAGGACCGCAGACATCGGAGTGAATCAACTCGAGCAACGCCGGCTTCCTTGAACTTGGGTGACTTTGGAAAGACGCCATATTTTGCTTTCCAGCTAAGCAGTGCGTGCATTTCTCCAACTTTGTAGACTTGAGCCCTGGAATCACCTTTCTGTTCACCAAGTAGCTCATCCCCTTCTCGCTGATATGGCCGAGCCGCCTGTGCCACAACTCGGTAAACGCATCACTGACTGCGTTCACCTCCTGTGCCCCCTGTACGCTCCCCTCCATATAGTAGAGACCGGACTTCTTGCTTCCTCTGGCAATCACCATCGAACCTCTGGAAAGCTTCCACAGACTATTCCCGAAGAGGCTGAAGAATTCTTCGTCATTCAACCTTCCAACCGACACCAGGTTGAAACGGATATCAGGGACATGACGAACATCTTTGAGAATAAGAACTGCACCCGTCTTCGTCCTCAAATGCACATCTCCAATGGCAACCGCCTTCGACACATCTCCATTGCCCATCTTCAACACTCCACGGTCGCCTGTCGTGTAAGTGGCAAATAGTGTCTTGTTATGAGATACGTACGCTGAAGCCCCTGAGTCCACCAGCCAAGAATTGTCATCGCAGACGAGGTTTGTGATAATCTCATCACCTACGACGATCACATCGCCTCCATGTATCGAGGCCGCCGCTGTAGTGTTCTCATCTTGCTTTTCCTTGTCGCCCTTCTTCTCTCTCTTCCAAGCGAAACAGTTCCGCTTGATGTGGCCCTTCTTGCCACAATGGTAACACTCCAAGTCCTCGTACCGACCCTTGGACTTTCCTCTGCTCTTGTCTCTGCCACCACCTTGACCCCTGCTTTTCTCCCTTCCGCGGCTCTCTGAAACTAGTGCCTCTGAGTGATGGGATGTGGATGAAGTGTCCTGAGAACGTCTCCGCATCTCTTTATTCAGTACCCCGCTCTTGGCAAACTCGAGACTGACCACGCCTTCCGGAGCAGAAGCGATCATAGATACTCGTACGGTCTCCCACGAGTCTGGCAATGTACATAGCAACCAAAGTCCTTGAACCTCGTCGTCGAACTTGACTCCCATCGAGGATAGCTGGTCCACCACGCCCTGGAACTCACTCAAGTGATCTGTAATAGTGCACCATCTTTGTACCGCAAACCCATCATCATCCGGATCAGGAACAATTTGTTTATCCCGGTCTTTTTTCCGTACAAAGATTCCAGCTTCTCCCACAACGTCTTCGCATGCTCAATATTGGCAACGTGGCTGTACACGTTCTCGTCAACGAACTGCCGCATGTACCCATACACCTGTATATGCTCGAAGTTCCAGTCCTCATCGGATTTGTCACTGGGCTTCTCGGATGCAAATACTGGAAGATGCAGCTTCTTGACGAACAACAAATCCTTCATCTTGCTCCGCCAATAATGGTAGTTGGTACCGCTCAGGTTTACCATGCGCACCGGCTTCGCGTCCATCTCTGCTTCATGGTTTGACTGTCAACTCCTGACACTTCTTTGAACCCAAAGTTCTGATACTACTCTGTTGGGACCGAAGCGCGGAAACCGTTCCCCAAAACCAGAAAGACCTGCGAGAGAACCGAGCAAAAGCACACAAACTAAAAATGCCAAACACAATCGCAGACACAGATTTTTGATGTAGAAAACCCTTGCGGAAAAAAACCCCGGGACGATCGGAGTCCAACCTTGAAGAACCTCCACTAATGGAATAAAGAGAATACACCCTCTACAAGCTCCTCCCGATCCAACACGGATCACCACAACTCACTTGAAAGAAGAATTTTTTTGATTGCGGACTCCGAAGAATAAGAGATGCCGAAAAATTATTCGAAGTAATCTCTCCTTCAAAATAGTCCTTAATCCTCTCTCTCAAAGATTGTAAAGCACTCTTGTTTTTGAGATAATTTTACAACTAGCATGCATCACCCTTTTATAAGCCCTTGGTAATCCATACATGGAAGGCCAATATATATGGAAACTTCCAATATGCATCAATCATATATTTAATGAAAATCCAATCATAATTGGCTTGCCATAATTGGAAGCCCAATTATATGGAAAGCTACTATATGAAGGGTCCAATCATAAATATATGATCAAAGTAAATATGGAAATCCAATCATATATTTCCTTACCATATATGTTCCAAAATAGGATCCATGCACTCCCCGAGCTTCTCCGACACACGGATGGCGCTCGTCGCTCTCCGGGATATTCTCCACATAGGTTGGGAACCCCACCCACATCGTCGCTCTTCGTGATACCTTGTGGGAGGACATTGTTCGCGTAGGACGGATGGCGGAGCACCTGCATCTCCCCCTGCTGCTTATGGGAGACTTCAATGCCATGCTTCATCGGCAAGAGAAGGTGGGAGGTCGTCCGGTGTCAGATCCGATCTTATACGACTTCCAGAGGTGTCTCCTCTTGTCTGGGCTGAGGGGACTGGAGAGAGCAGGACACATCTGGACCTGGCACAATAAGACGGTTCATAACAGGATCGCATGTCAGCTTGATCGGGCTTTGGAAAATAGCGAATGGTTTCGCTACTTTCCGAATTCCATGGCGGAAGGGCTAGCGGCGGGGACCAGCGATCACTCCCCTATCCGGGTAGGTCTCTCTGAGAGGCCCACTTGGAAGACTCGGCCATTCCGGTACAACAATGGCTGGTACCTCTCTGCGGGATATGAGGAGGTTGTTATGGGAGGGCTGCAGTATGCTCGGAAGGGCACGGCTCAGTTTCGTATGGTTCACAAACTCAAACAGGTCAAGAGAGCTATTCGGGATTGGGTGAAGAAGATGCCGCGGTCTTCCCTGGAGGAAAAGGAGGCCGAGCTTCTAGAGGTACAGGAAGCTTTGCAGACTGACATGCTGAGCGGGAGTTGGCGGCTAGGGAGAGGGACCTGATTGCGGAGGTCAACATCATGAGGCTTCAGCAGGAGATTAGTGCGGCCCAGAGGGCCAAGTGTTCATGGCTCAAGGATGGGGATCGCTGCACCAGGTTCTTCTACGATGTGATCCGTGCCAGACAGCACCGGAACAACATTCCCAGGCTGCTCAATGGCGAGGGCAGACTTGTTGGAGACCCAGTGGAGATTCAGGAGGAGACAGTCAAGTTCTATTCTGACTTATATCAGCAGACTGATTATCCCATCACGTTCCCAGGTCTTGTCACGAAGCGGCTGGTGACGCACCATGGGAATAGTTTACTGTTGGCTCCTGTGAGATTGGAGGAGGTGGAGGCTATTGTGATGAAGGCAGATCCTAATAAGACTCCGGGGCCTGACGGCTTCTCTTGTGGTTTCTTTAGGCGTCACTGGGGTGAGCTAAAGTTCTCAGTCTTGGAGGCGGTGCAGGAGTTTTTCTTGGAAGGGAAGTTGTTGAAGGAGCTGAATCACATATTCTTAACCTTGGTTTCGAAGAAGGAGGGCGCGACCTCCCTCGCCGACTTCAGGCCTATTGCGTGTTGTAATTATCTATACAAGATAATTACTCACCTCATGTGTCGTCGTATGGAGGGGATTATGCAGGGCTTGGTGTCTCGGAATCAAGCGGCTTTCATCAAGGGGCGCTCGATTGCTGAGCACAGTCTTCTTGCACATGAGATGGTGAGAGATTTCAACAAGCCGGGGGGGGGAGGGGGTGAAGGCCTGTGTGAAGCTGGATTTGCGGAAAGCTTATGACACGGTCAACAGGGACTTCCTTTGCCACCTTATGCTTGCTATGGGGTTTGATGAGAGATGGGTGGCAAGGGTGAGGGAGTGCATATGCTCTCCCACATTTTCGGTCCTCATACAGGGTACTCCATATGGATGCTTCAAGAGCAACAGGGGACTGCGGCAGGGGGATCCTCTTTCTCCGTACCTGTTCACTCTGGTGATGGAGTACTTCACTTGTATGATGGACCTGGCTGTGCATAGTAGGAAGATTGTCCCTCTTTTCAGGCAGGTCAAGCCGGTGATGTCTCACTTGATATATGCTGACGACCTCTTGGTATTCCTGCATCCATCTATGAGGGGGATGATGGCGCTTTCAGATATTATGGAGGAGTTTGGGAGGTTGTCCGGTCTTCAGCTGAATAGAGAGAAGAGTAGGGTCTATTTCAGCGCTCAGTGCACCCTCAAGGAGGAACGGGCCCTTGCTCTGGGAGTGGAGAAAGGAGAGTTACCGGTGAAGTATCTGGGGGTTCCGTTGACGGTCAATTATGCTAGGGATCAGGATTGTTTCAACCTGGTGGATTTTGCCCAAAGGAGAGTGGAAGGCTGGCAGGCAGCTGGACTGTCCTTTGGTGGCCGTATTGAGCTGGTGAGCTCTGTTCTTTCTGGCATCGCTATGTTCTGGTTGCAGTCGATTCAGATTCCGGTAGCTACCATAAGGAAGGTGGAGTCCATTTGTGCTAATTTCATCTGGAGAGGAGGTATGCATGCGATCGCTTGGGAACAACTCTGCCGGACCCGGGAGGAAGGAGGAGTGGGGTTGCGACCTCTTCGGACGGTTAGGGAGGCATCTGGGGTGAGGATGGCGTGGCAGTTCATCAAGGGTGGTTCCCTTTGGGCAGAGTGGCTAGCTAGCAGATATGTGCGGCGGATGAATTTATGGAAATGCAGGATTGATAATAATTTCTCGGTCTCATTTAAGGCTATCCTTAGGTGCAGACCGGTTCTACAGTCCGCTATATGCAGGATTATGAAAGATGGGACGAACACTGATCTCTGGCTAGACCCGTGGATGGGTAATGGTTTCCTTCTGGAGATCTTGGGTGCACAGATGGACAGAGAGGCGAGCAGGGGGGTGAAATGTAGTCGGATCATCAGGGATGGGAGCTGGAGGCCTGAGGAGTATCCATTCACGGCTCAGTTTGGAGAGGCGATTCGTCAGATCACTATCGATACTAGCCAGCCTGCGGACTCCTGGAGATGGGTTGACCCTGGTTCGGTTGGAGGGTCAGGGATATTCAGTTTTTAAAGTTGCTATAATCTGGTTCGGACTCCACATGACAGGATTGCGGGGTATGACTTTATCTGGGCGAAGGGAATTGCCCGCAAAATGCAGCTTTGTTCATACAGACTCCTTCTAGGCAGGTTGATGACGCGAGACAGACTTCTCAGGTTTGGGATGCAGATTTCAGACCCAAAGTATGTACTCTGTACGGGTGACGCGGAATCTATGGGCCACCTATTCTTTGAATGTCCGTTGACTTGGCACATCTGGTCTGAGCAGTGCATGCGATCGATGGATGGAGTTGGCAGTGCCAGAGATATTCGGGGGATCCTCAGCTGGATCAGAGATCGCCGAGGCATGGACCCTGGTTGGGCCAAGATGGCTAGAGTTAGACTTGCAGTATCAGTTTGACATGTCTGGAGGGAGCGCAACAGGCATATCTTTGAGGGACTGGCTACTCCGCCAGTTGGAATTCTACATAATATAGAATTCGATGTATCTGTAATGGCTCCTTAACTGGGGAGGGAGATGTGAGAATAGTGTATTGTAATACCTTTACTGCGATTTGTGTGGAATAAAATTTACCCTTATTCCAAAATATATATATATATATATATATATATATA